>PVJO010031888.1:0-13808 GCA_004026905.1 Hystrix cristata
ATCCATTTATATACAAATGACTCTAGTTTATCCTTTTTTATGGCGGTGTAGTACTCCATTGTGTAGAAAAACCACATCTTCTTTAGCCATTCATCAGTTGTTGGGCATTTAGGTTGTTTCCAAGACTTAGCTATTACAAATTGTGCTGCTATGAACATGGTTGTGCATATATCACTGTGATATGATGATTTTAATTCTTTCTTTTTTAAAAAGAAAAACCAGAAATATATGTTTTGTTTTGATACATTGTACTATAGGTCAGTAATTCTGAAGCACTTCAGACCCAGCACCTCTTCACATAAAAAATGTTGAAGACCCGAGTGGTTGTGTGATATCTGTCTGTTACAGTCACTACATTAGAAATTTGAAATGAAAAATCATAAAAATAGTAATTAATTCAATTAAAAATAAACTCAAACATGTAAGCATAAGTAACATAGTTCACATAGTTATTTGACAAAAATATAGAAAAAAGGAGTCCTTGTTTTTGGCCTTTTTCTTTTTTTTTAATTTTAGTTTTAATTAGTACGTTTGCTGTCTGTAATGATCGCATTCATCCTGGGGAGCTGGGACACGCACGTAACACGTCTTCATTCTTTGACATCCCTGTTTGATGTCTAGTTCAACAGAAGGCAGTTGGATCCTCATTTCTGCTTCTGCAAGGAACTTGTTGAAATGTTGTTTTGGTAGAAGTCTCTAAAAAACCTGGCAGCAAACAGGCTGGAAAAAGAAGAGCATTTTAGCAGTCTCGTCACTTAACTGTGTATGTTCTTCTTTGGTACAACCCAAAAACTCAATACAGATAGTTTCCTAAAAGTTGGTAGCTTCTGAAACCATATGGATAAATCTTTTCACTGTTATGTTAAAAACACTGATCTGTCTTATACTTTGATTGTGTCTTTTAACCATGTATGATTTTGTACCATGATGGAAAATAACGGTTCACAGCAATGTACAGATCTTCCAAATGTTGATTTTATTATATAGTATCTAAAATTATTTATATCATCTCTGACCCCCATGGTAGTGAGTGAAAGTTTTCCCAAATCGAATTTATTTTAAAGTTTGGTTTTTCCCACTAACAACAGGTGTTTTGCTTAAAGTGTAGTCTTACTTCGCTCACAGTTGAGAAAATACTGTCGAATACAATGTTTGTCTATCAGTGTCAAGTAGAAATGACGTTCCATGAAAAGCAATAGTTTAGCTTGTAACGCAAACCATAGCAGAAATACTTTTCCTCAAGATAGCCATCCCAGTCTGCATAGCAGAGTGCTTCACGTCAGCTGAGTGTGGTGGCACACACCTAAAATTCCAGCACTCGGTAGGCTGAGGCAGGAGGATTGCAAGTTCAAGGCCAGCCCAGGCTGCATAGTAAAAAGATGTGTGCTCAGAGTCAATGTTTGATGAAATTGCTATTTTCTTCTGCCTTATCAAAGACATTCTTAAGTGAATCTGTCTTTTTCTTCTGTTTGTGCTGAAAGTGTGTGGCAGTGGAGAATATTTGCCACAGCCTTGACTTGGAAAGGAGCAGACATTTCACCTTCCATCGCTTCTGCGGCACCCACGCAAATGTCTGCCCAAAGGAAGAGTGATCTCAGTGTTATTCAGAAAAGAGATTTGACCTCTAGGCCACCCAGAAGGGTCTCAGGGGACCCACAGGGTTGTGTGGACCATATTTTGAGAACAGTTACCAACAATGCTTTTTACATTTACACTTTCATTTTTTCATGTAAAAATACGTTCTGAGATTGGAGGTGTAGCTGAGTGGTAGCGCATTTGCTTATCATGAAGTGCTGGGTTCCATCCACAGCAAGGAGGGAAGGAAAGAAGTAAAGAATGAAGGAAGGAGGGAGGGAGAGAAAGAAGGAAGAAATGGAAGAGATGGAGAGGGAGAGGGGAGAGAGAGAGAATTCATTCTGGAAATCGGACCATATCAGTTCATATTGATCACCCTTATTCATTTTTTATAGGTACATAGTACTCCACTGTCAGACCTACCATAGTTCAATTATCTTTTATCTTTGGCCATTTGGGCTGCAATTATAAACAGTATTGTAATGAACCATCCTGGTCCTTTGTATTTCCATTACGGAAAGTGTCTCCTTAGGACAACAGTCTGTGAGTGTGATCATGGTGTCAAAATCTAAACATACATAGTTACATTAGACACGGTCAGAGTCTACTTTACGAGGGCGTTCGTGGTGGGTAGGTACGCCAGTGTCTCCACAGTCTTGGCAACAAAGGATATCCCAGAAGAGAGACGGGTAGAGGAACCATGTGGTAGCCATGGGTGATCTCCACAGCCACAGCCAGCTGTTTGTGGGGAGTTTCCTCTGCTGAGAGTCTGCAGGTTGGTGAGTTAGATTTGGAGCCCGGCCGAAGCTGGGCCAGACTCCCTCCCCTGGGCACCAGGGGCTGGGCATTCCCTATTCAGAAATTCAAAGGCGGGGCCTGCTCAGTCAGATTTGGCCATGTACCAGCCAAAATAGATATAAGGATATAGGAAGAAAACCACTCGGTTTCTCCTGCTACAGTTGCACAACACAAAAGGTTGCTGTGTCCAAATGTGTGGGAGTCATCCCGCATACCAAACAAGCAATCAGCCCTGCAGCAGATTCTCCGGTAGGTGCCGGCTGACGTCCACTCAATTATTCAGTTCTGCCACTATCTCCTGGAGGTGGCCTCGGATCCCAGAGGCCCAGAGTTCAGTTCCACAGACTGCCCCAAACTCAGCTGTTGCCGGTACAACGTCACTGGGGAGCCCCAAAATATTCCACCCCAAAGATATATTTCTTTGGTGTATTTCAAGATGGCTATTCTGAGAAACTGTATAGGATTAACTCTGAAAGGCTGTGCTTCCCGTGAGAAATTCACATCAATAAAAGAAATCTAGAGCAGAGAAGTAAGAACCGGTGGAGTAGAAAGCTTTTCTGTCTGATGGCCCTTTTCTGTCCAGGAAAGATCTGTTCACGGGAAGAGATGGGGGACAGACCCCCAGCCCAGGCAGAGATGACCATAAGGTGATTTAGCCCGGGAGACTTTATCTGCATCACAAAACGACTTTAGCTAAGTGTGGACCTCCACTCTCCAACCTTCCACACCCCCCTCCAGGCCCCAGAGGCCCAAACCCCTACCCATCCCTCTGAGTCTCACACTGCATGCGTGTGGCGCTCATGCTTAGGCCAGTAATAAAATTTGTATGTTTTCCCCCTGATCATTTGTCTATTGCCACTTTATTTCATAGACTAAAAATATCAAATCTTGTTGGGGAAACAAAATTTAAAACTTTCCTATATCACCTTATTATGGTTTACATCTAGATCTCCCCCAAAACCTCGTGTACTCACAGATGGGGTTGTTGGGAGGTGATTGGATTGTGGGGGCTGAGAGCTGACTTGCTGTTAGGAGGTGGAGTCTGGTCAAAGGAGGTGGGCCACTGTGGGTGTGACTTGAAAGGGTAAGTCTCCCTTCCTAGCGCCTCCCTCGACTCTCTGCTTCCTGGTCTCCATGAAGTGAGCGGCTTCTCGTCTGCTGTGTCCTGCCTCTGGGCCAGTGAACTATGGATGGAAAACACGAGCCACAGTGAACCTTTTCTCCTTGAAATTGTGCTGTTGTGGTTGGATACTGCAACTCAGTGAGGAGCAAAGTGATTAAGACAGTTTCAGCACCAGAGAAGTGGGGTCATTGCTGTGACTACCTGACCACGTGGGTCAGAAGTCTCTGGAACTGGTTTGTGGGAAGAGCTGGAGAAAGATGGGTGATGACGGCTGGAAGAAGCAGCCCCAGAATGCTGTAAACTGAGCTTGATGGGAGATCCTGAACAGAACTCAGATCAGAAGGCTGATAAAGATGCAGATAGTGAAGACCAGGCTCCAGAAGGTTCACTGGGGAGCAAGGACTCCATTGGTAATTGGACCCCAGGCCATGTGCGTTATGCTTTGACAGAAAATTTGCCTAGATTTTGTTCATGTCCTGAAACTTTGCAGGACACTAAGTGCAGTGGGCTAATTAACCTGGCAGAGGAAATTTCAAGGCTGCCCAACATTCAGGCTGTGGCATGGGCACATTGAGGGCTTTTGGTTAGCTCTGCATTGAGAATCAGAGCAAACAGCACAACTGAATGATTTTGAAAGTTTCAAGTTTCAGCAGAAAGGAAGCTTCTGTAAGGTTGGAACAGAAGGGAGCTTGGCTGCTGAGAAGATTACCAGTAAAAAGAGGCCAACTAGTTTGTATCAAGACAGTAGGAAGAATGCCATGAATGCATGTGAGAAACCAGCAAGACCCCACCTTTTCCAGGCTCAAAATTGTAAAAGTGAGGTTTTGCTTTGAAAAGAAAGTCCCACCCTGCTCCAGAGGAGTGGCCTGGAGAAAGGCTGCCTAAGAAATTGAGTCCCTAGTATTTGATTCATAGTGCTCAGCCATCCAAGCACTAGGAGATTTCTATAGCCATGATACAAGGTAGGCTGGCTACTGCTCCAGCTGACAGTAGACCTTGGTGTCATCCATGGAGTATTGGTTTTACATGCATGCAGAATGCAAGAGTTGAGGGATCATGGAGGCTTCCACCCAGATTTCAGAAGAAGGCCTGGAGGGCCAGGCAGTGTGTCCCTGACAGGGCAGGATGTGAAGCTGTGAGAGTAAAGCCAAAAGTACAGTGGAGATCCCAGGAAGCTGAAGAAGCCAGGAACATAGATCATCTAAGGAAAGTCGCAAGCAGTGAACAAAGCCACTTAAGGGAGAAGCCATAAGTTGTGCAGGTGGCTACAGTAACTGGCTGTGCCTTTTGGGTAGGCTGACCAAGCCACTTAGAGTTCGCATCTTGCCACGACTTGCCCCGGGTGCTGGACACTGAACTGCGGGATTTAATGTTTGCCCTGCTGAGTTTCACTCTTACCTTTGTCTTTCTATCCCCCTATTTCAGGCTTGCCTTGGTCCCATGGGTTTCCATCCTCCTGTTCGCTTTGTAACGGTAATTTTTATCCTGTATCTTTGTATGTCGGCAGTGTTTAACTTTCTTTTGATTTTACAAGGGCTCACAGCTACAAGGTTGCCGTATGTCTCAGAGGAGACTTGGGACTTGGACTTTCCAGCAATGTTTGAACTGTTAGAAATTTGGCAGCTCTTAGAGATGGACTAAGTATAATTCGCACAGAGATGAGCATGAGTCATTTGGGGGCCAGGGCAGAATGTTATGGTTTATATCTAGATATGTACTCCTAGCTGGGACTTTGGGAAGGTGATGGGATTACGGGGTGCTATAGCCGATCGCTGTTAGGAGGTGGGTCCTGTGGGTGAGACCTGGAAGGGGCGATCTCCCTTCTCGCTCCTCCTGTGACTCTCTGCTTCTCTGTTGCCAGCTGAGAGCAGCTCTCTGCTGACAGGCCCCTGTGACATGCTGTCCTGCCTGAAATGTGGCCCAAGATAAACCTCTCCCCACTCTTAGTTGCAGGTGTTGGGTATTTTGTCCCAGCAATGAGAAAAGTGCCCAAGACACAGCACACTTCTGAGGTACCAAGTGTAAACTAGAGGTTCCCATGACTCCCTCCTTGGGTTCAATTCATTTGTTAGACTGGCTCACAGAACTCAGGGAAACACTGAACTTACATTTCCAGGTGAAGAGCAGGATGGAAAAGAGACACAGGGCGAGGTGCGGGAGGCGGGGCTTGGCGCCCCCAGTGGACAGTAACAGAAAAGCCAAGTGTGTACGGAGGGAGCTAGGAAAGAGAGCAGAGAAAGAAATCCGCGGCGGGTTAACATGCGATTGCTTCAGGTACTTTTCCGCAAAGGTTACAGCAGAAGAAACTTCCTCATTATGACAAGCCAGGTAGACTGGAATCTCCTATTTTAAGGAAAAGCTGGTCTGTTTAAGGATCTATCAGCCTCCTAAAGTTTCAGTTTGATTATCTGACCTTTAGGATGAGCGACCAGTTTCTTGGGACTTAGTAAAGGAGCTCGGCCCCCAAAAATAGCCTCCTGTAATTTTTAACAGATATGATCCATCAAATCATAGGTCCCTGGTGATCAGTTTAACCTTCAGCAGCTCTCTCCTTCTCAGAGGTCCTGGGGGCGGGACTCACGGTCCCAACCCTCTAATCACAGGCTTGCGCCCCGGGCCATCCCCCCGGCCCAAGGCCACCCAGAAGCCGGCAGTCAGGAATTAGTGTTCACAAAAAGATGCTGATCACTTTAGAGATGGCAAAGATTTCGGGAGAGGTGCAAAATGCCTTCTGTGCCCAGACATGGGGACCAAATAAATATCTCGCAACAGCCCTGCTGAGAAATCTGGTTTCCTCCAGCAGAGATGAGAAATAAGTTCAATTATCATGGCTCCCGTACTTCCTGCCCCAGACCTGCAAAGCCCAGCTGAACTTCCCGACCAGGGGTTACAGTAGAGATTCATCATCATGGATGTTATTATCGCTGGTGACTTACGATTCGTCTAATTAGAAGGTATAGTTACAATACGATGAAATGCGTACTTGATCATAAATCTCCATTAATGAGGTTACAGCTTGAGTTGCTCTAACAAAAACACAAATAAACATGAAAGAATTTCACGTTTGTCGCCGTAAGCGCTCTGGCTGATAAGGCAGCCGTTATCCTCTGGGCCGCATGGGAAGAGGTGTCCCGGGTGCAGCTCGGGGATGCAGGCGTTGCTTTAGGAGCTGAAGAGTTAGTCTCGAAGGCCAGTCTTGCGGACTCCTGCTCTGTTTCTGGTGTTTCCTACACACTAAAGCCAAAGCGGTGGACCTCGTGGGGACAAAGTTCCCTGCGCTCCTTCCCCCTGGCTGCAGTGTGTCACAGTGGAGACTCTGGGGTCACGTGGCGCTGTAGCCTGGGTGGGAGGCGGCTTTGTTACCTAGTAAGAACGCTTAAGAGACACAGCACAAAGGGAAAATTGTGCCCTGCTGCAGTTCGCACCGGCTGATGCTCACCTGGAGCCGTCTGCCTCACAGGACCAGGCAGAAGCAGCCAACGTGCATAAATACTGGCTTCTCTCAAGTGGCCCCGGAGCTAAGGGCTGAGTGCCAGGTGAACAGTCTTCCAAAGGGTCACAGGAGATGGTTGGTGTGAGATGAATATAGCAGCTGCAGTCTTCCTTTGATTAGAATGAGGACAGTATATCTCCGTCCTGCCATTTTTAATGTGTGTCTCATATTTAAAGCAGGTTTCTTGTAGGCAACCTATATGAGGGGTGATCAAGAAATACGATGACTGTTTAAATTTAAAAGTTTACTAAGGTAAAGGACACAGTACCGTTAGCACCCCACAATATACCCCCTTGTTGTAAGCATGCTTGTCCCATCATCCTTGCCGCGTTCTGCAGCAATTCTGGGGGCCTTCTTTCGTGAGTATCTTTAGTCGTGCTATTGTGGCCTCTTTGATGTCCTGAAACGATTCAAAACATTTATCTCTTGTGGTCATCTTGACTTTGCGGAAGAGTCAGAAGTTGCACAGTGACAGATCTGGTGAATAAGGTGGATGAGGACACACTGTAATATTTTTATTTGGCAGAAATTGCAGTAAACAGCTGGGCATGGTGGTGCACTCCCAGCACTGGGGAGGCTGAGGCAGGAGGATCACTGTGGGCTCCAGGCCAGCTTGGGCTACACAGTGAGTTCAAGACCAGCCTGAACTACATAAAGAGAGACCATCTCAAAAAAGAGAAAAAGAAAAAGAAAAGAAAAGAAAAAGAAAGAAGAAAGAAAGAAAGAGAAAGAGAGAACTTGCAGTAAACCTCTTGAATCCTTTCAGGATATTGAGGCAGCCATGAAAGTACTTACGATAGAGGACTTCCAGATTTGCTGCAAAAAGCGGCAAGAATAACAGGATAAGCATGTGTGAAGTGAGATGCAGTAATGAGAACATGTCATTACTTTTTTGGGGGGTGCTGGGGATCAAACTCCGGGCCTTGCACTTGCTAGGCAAGCGCTCTACCACTGAGCTAAATCCCCGAGAATGTGTCTTTTAATGTAATAATTATTTTAAATTTTTATTTAAGCACTCACCATAGTTTTTTTTGTGATACTTCATAGTTAGGTCTTTTTATTTTCTCCACTCTGATAGTCTGTCCTTTAATTAGTGCATTTACACCACTCACATTTAATGTGATGATTGATATAGTTGGATTTATGTCTACCACACTTCTAGTTGTTTTTATTTCATCACTCTTCTTCTTCGCTTCTTTTTGTTTTCTACTCTTCCTCTTTCCTCTTTATTTATTTTTATTTATTTATTTATTTATTTGTGGTATTTTGAGACAGGGTCATGCTATGTAGCTCAGGCTGGCCTTGAACTCACAGCAATCCTCCTGCCTCAGTATCCTGAGTGCTGGGACTACAGGTGTGTGCCACCACGGCTGGCTTTCTCTTTAGTTTTAACTGAGCATTTACATGGTTCCATTTTCTCTTCTCTCTTTGTATATTTATTTACTACACTTCCTTATCTTTCTTTCTTTCTTTCTTTCTGATTGCCCTAGAGTTAGCAATATACATTTACAACCAATATAAGCCCAGTTTCAAATAACATTATGCCACTTTAGGTAACATATTATTTTCACTTCTTCCCTCCCATTTTTTATAACATTTCTGTCATACATTTTCACTTATCCATAAACTAATATGTTGTTGCTATTTTTTTTTTTATTTTGAGACAGGGTCTCTCTATGTAGCCCAACGTGGCCTTGAACTTGGGATGATCAGCTTGGGAGTCACCAGGGGATTAGTAAACCACCCCCTGATGTGTCTGCATCAGTCATGGAATTGTGACCTTGGTTACTCTACCTGGTTTCTGTCACCATTCCCTGCTGCTGTTCCCAGCTGCCATGAAGTGACAGCATTCCTCTGACAAGCCCTTCCACCATGATGTTTCTGCTTTGGAGCCAGCCAACCATGGACTGAACCCACAGAAACCGTGAGCCAAATTAAACATCTCCTCTAAATTGTGGGCATTGGATATTCTGTCCCAGTAGTGGGAAAGCTGACTTATCCTATGCATATTAAGCAACAAACCCATACAGGACTCAGTGGTAGAGCATTTGCCCAGCATGCATCCTGAGTTTGATCCCCAGTAACACACAATCCCCAACACCAGCACCCCCTAGAAAAACCTGAAGAAAAACTCTTCATTTTCCCTTCCCCCCAAGCCCCTGGCAACTATTCTATTTTTGTTTTCATGAGTTTTACTATTTCACATATTTTGTATAAGTGGAATCATATAGAATCTGTCTTTACATGACTGATTTGTTTCATTCATGCTTCATCCATGTTGTAGTATGTGGCAAGATTCCTTTTCAAGTCTGCATAATATGCAGCTGTATGTATATAACACTACATTTTGTGTATCCACTCATCCAAGAGGACATGTGAATTACTTCCACCTCTTGATTATTATCAGTAACACTGCTGTGAACAGGAGTGTGCAGATAACTCTTAGAGCCCCGATTTCATTCTTTTACACATACTCTAGAAGTAGGATTGCTAGATCATATGGTAATTCTACTTTTATCAGTTTTGTGAAGAACTTCCATTATGTTTCCATTGTGGCTGCTACATTTCCCATTCCCACCAACAGTGCACTTGGTACCAATTTCTTCACATCTGTGCCAGCACTTACCTTTTGGTTTGTTTGTTTGTTTTGTGTTCTGATAGCAGCTGTCCTAATGGGTGTGAGGTGATATTTCATTGTGGTTTTGATTTGTGTTTCTTTAATGACTATTGATGTTGAGCATCTTTTCATGTGTATTGGTCTTGTACATGTACATTTTACCATCAGTGGTAAAATGTCGATTTAAGTACTTTGCCTATTTTACAATCAGGTTATTTATCTTTTTCTTGTGGAGCTGGAGACTAATTTTTGTATATAGCAAACAGAATCAGGCTAGCCTAATTCAGTAAACAAAGGAAAACAAAATGACAATAAATAGAAACACTTTATGAGAAAGCATATTTTAAAAACCCAACCAACTAACCAATCAGTACATGGAAAAGACTCTCCTGATCTAATATACTATAAGCACAGAGGGATTGGGGGGGGTTGGTGCTGGGGATTGAACTCAGGGCCTTGTGCTTGCAAGGCAAGCGCTCTAACCACTGAGCTAAATCCCCAGCCCCTTAACCACAGTCTTCTACATGTGATATATGGTCTACAGTTTTGCTTGCTGAAAGTTAGGGAAGAAATACAAGTTTCATAAGTGCCACTGTCTTAGTTACTTTTCTCTTGCTGCTGGGACAAAATACCCAACACCCAAAGTTAGGGGAAGAAAGGTTTATTTGGCTCACAGTTTGTAGAGGTTTCAGTCCACAGTCAGCTGGGTCCGAGGCAGGGTGGCCTGGCAGACAGGCAGAAGGCAGCCAGGTAAGCAAGGAATGCAAGCAAGGGGGCTAACCAGCTTCTTCCTGTATTTTATATCTTATCCAGGCTACCTGTCGTTAGGGTGGGCAGTACTCCCACCCTTAATCCTAATACCCTTAATCCTAGCGTCACATCCTTGATCCCAGCAGAACCATGCCAAAGCAATCAGTGGACTAATTTAGTAATCACACACTCCAGATCCAGCTACCTCTTACCAGATGAGGCTTTGGGGGGACATCTAGACACAAACCATAACAACCGCAGACCTCTAGAACAGCCTTTTATATTGTAAAATATTCCTGTAGCTAGGCACAATGGCACACAGCTGTAATCCCAGCACTCTGGTGGGCTGAGGCAAGAGGATTGCCATGAATCGGAGGCCAGCCTGGGCTACACAGTGAGTTCAAGGCCAGCCTGAAGCACATAGTGAGACCCTGCCTCAAAAAACCCAAACAAAACAACCTCCCTCCAAAAATAAAGTACTCCTCTAGTATAATTTACTTAAGAAACAACATTTTTTGGACCTCTAGGTTCCTACCACCATAAATAACATTGAAATACGTAACTGAAAAATGTATTTGTACTTGTCTATGATTATTTTCTTAGCAGAAATCCCAACAAGTTAGAATTCTGGATGGTTCTGCTTGTTTTTTTAATACTTTGTCAAGTTGGCCTTTAGGAAGCACGTGGCAGGGCAAGAGCGGGCTGCCCAGCTCCCAAGTCAATCATGTGACTGAGGTGGGTGGTGATTTAGACCGCCGGGCGCCTGTCCTTGTCACAGCCTGCTGAGACTATTACTGCGGTTGACCGTAGCCTTGCACACTCGTGCCCACCGAGTGTGGGAGGGTAAGAATGCTTAATAGACCTTGGTTACTATTCACAACTATCATTACGACCAGTTCAGCACAGAGTGAAACAAAACCAGGAGGCCGAGGCCTCAGAAGAAGAAGATTGCCGTTTTGTGTGCGTGAATTAATGAATTAATGTTCGGTCGTGAACTGGTGACCTTGGGCGAGTTCCTGTGCTTGTGTTTTCAGCAGCACATTGCGATAATAATAATTAATTTGATGGGAAAACATATGTGAGACACAGCGTTGAGTCTGCCATTCAACAACCGCTCGCTACTGTCAGCTGTGACTACAGTTTTGTCGTTGTTACTTTCCTTACGACAGCTACAGAACTAATTTTTATAAAATAATACCTTCACTGTGTGTCTTCTGTAAGTGATTAAACCATGATGGAGAGAAAAGTCTCATTTGTATCGGAGAACAAAAAACCCTCATAAAAATTTCAGAAGAATCTGAACGTCTACTAGATTCTAGGACAAAACTCTAAAATCTACTCTGAGAAAACAACAACTTGAATCAATGAAAGAACCTTGGCCATCTTCCTGAAAGGAAGCGTTCAGTATTATAAAGATGCCAGGTTTAACAAAATTGGAATCAGATCTCAACTTCATCTTTAGGGAAAGAACTTTCTAGAAGATTCTAAATTGATCTCCTTGGAATAAGGAGGCAGGCGAGGTGAGGTTAGGACAGGAGGTGGCCACCTATTGCTAAGGGCCAGGCCAGAAGAATGAAAATTTCAGAAGCTACATTTTTCTTCTTTAAGGTGGAAATGGTTTTCATTAATTTCATGAAAAAACTCTTCTTCCTTTTGTACTCTGTTAGAGAAATGTCAGTGAGAAAATTAATATTCTTCTTCAAACACTACACTGTCATCTGGATGTATTTGAGATTTTGTTTTTCTTTGCCGCACTGGGAATCGAAGTTGAAGCCTTTGCCCTGAGCCACATCTTCAGCCTTGTCTTTATTTTTTACTTTGAGACAGGGTCTTGCTAAGTCATTAAGTTTTCCAGACCAGGCTAGAACTTGCAGTCCTCCTGCCTCAGCCTCCTAGAATGCTGGGACTACAGGTATGCACCTTTGTGCCCACCTAGCGTGTCATATCCTTCATCTCCAACATTTCTAATGCACTGAGAGGCATACTCGACATACTGCTTTAGCAAATACTTGGAAAAACCTGGTGAGTTGGGTTCCATTTCTGATCAGTCTACTTTGTAGAGGGGGTACAGACTCATGCCAGGAGGCTCAAGAAGGTCAGAGAGGGAGTTGGTGGTGAAGGCTGGGAGGAGTCCTCCCCCATGCCACATTCCCAGGGCATTTGAATGGCCCAGGCCCACTGCCAGGCATCAGGGTTCACGGAGGAGCAGGGCAGGCCCATCCTTCTTCTCCTGGGCCTCTCGCCCTGACCCAGGCTCCTGACTCCTGCAGGCAAGGACAGGACGGGGCATCACGTACACACGAGTGTGCTCCAAGCCTCCGAACCGGGAGCCCCAGTGCTGGGCTCCCCGAGTGTGTCCCGGCCTTCGCCCAACAGGGTCCCTGTGGCAGATGTGACCCTCTTGAATGATTCCTAACTGTTTCTCGCAATAAGCGGCTTCATGTTTCCTGCGCCCTCTCACCCCAGAGCCAGGGCAAGAGGAGGCCGAGGGCCACACTGCTCTGGACAAGAAAAGGACAGCCAGGTCTGGCCCTGTGGCCCATGTAAGGGAAGGGGACAAGGAAGGCAGGTGAGGCATGGCAGCTGGATGATCCCAGCTCCTCTGTCGCAAGCATGGGCGCAGCAGAGTCTCATTCCTCGGCTGCTCTCGGGCTGCCAGTGCCCTCGGACCGGAAGATCTCCCACGTCTCAGGGACTGGGGAAAACACGAGGTGGCAGAGTTGAGACCCGGAGGCCGTGTGGGCCCCAAAGGGGCGAGGGCAAGAGGACTCAAGGTGATAATGATGTTTTTAGAATTTAGAACTTACCTTTCTTATCTGATTCACCAACAATCTTGTGACACGGGAGAAGAGGACACTGCTACCTCCATTTCACAAGTGAAGACCTTGAGAGAGAAGGAAGATGACTTGTTCCTAGTTGTAGAGCTTTCAAGAAGATGAGAAAAATAATGATCAAATTCAGGGCTTCTGTGGTTTTCAAGGAGTTATTACTGAAAAAAAAAAAAAAAAAAGGACTTATTACTGGAACCTTCTTCTCCTCCAAACAGTTTAACAGAGACTTCCTTGTAAGTAGTGACGAGCGTTCCTGAGTCCCGGCCACCCACTGGGACGCCTCCAGAAAGGGTCTATGCGGCACCCCGGGCCACACTGGACGTATCTGAGATCCACTGCCCTAGGCCACGCGGCTTCCAAGTCACCAACCGTGCCCTGCCTGCTGCCAGCCGTAATGACTTGGTGTTGAAAGCAGAGAGCCTGGCACACAATACATCACAAAAATGACAGGTAATAAATAAAAGGACACACACCAGCTACACCGAAAGAGAGAGATGTGGTTTCGCTGATCCTCTTAGCGTGTACTAAGTCCTGTTACCCTCTGGACGAGGACTGTTGGAATAGGATGACTTTCCGAGATGTGCACGGTCGGCCACCGGATGAGAGTGGACAGGCTGAGGG
>PVJO010031889.1:0-13812 GCA_004026905.1 Hystrix cristata
CTTCTTCTTTATCCCCCTTTTCCCTATCTAGTTCTCCTCTCTTTTGAATACTATCTCTTTTTTTTTTAAACATAATAACTATTCTACCCCTTTGTCCTTATTTACACTTATGGTTTCTCATATCAGAGAAACAATGTTTTTTATTTTTAGTTATTTTATTTTTAAATTTTTTTTTACTTTTTAAATCTATTTTTTAATTTTTTTCAATTTTCTTAGATTTTTTTTTTTAAATGTGCTCCATTTTATTTCAGGAACTACTCTTTCATTTTCTATTATCACCACCCCCCGTTATTTACAGTCTTTGTAACAGTTTGGTGCAGTGTGATTTATGTGATTATGAAATTGCTGAATTGGATGTACCTTAAATACAAAGAAATTCATAGAAGCTAAATATGTTCCTTTAGTGTCACTTAGGGTCATTGTTTAATTTTGGCATATGTACACATTGTTTTCCTATGTAGTCTCTGATCAAAGAGGTTTAATTTGTGAATCAATCCCAATGGGAAGAATTTCAATTTAATTTTAATATGCCAAGGTAAAATTTTATTTTTTTTCCCCTTTGAATGCTTCTGCTGTTTTTACATGCCAGTGGAAATACAGCAGCAGTACTTTGGTTAAAAGAAATTCATTAGCTGTTCTTGAGTACCAATTTTATTTTTCCTAGCTGTATCTCTTAGTCTCTTGAATTTAACCTAAATTCTGAATATTATCAGTTAACAGTCATTTAATTTTTAGATGTTTTTCCTTTGTCCTTTCCTCTCTTTCTCTCCCCTACCTTAGGGCTCTATATTCCTAGGTTGCCATTTCTCTTGCCTTCCTTTGAGACAATCTCCCTAAATTGCCAAATGTTCTTTTCAACTTGTGATCCTCCTGCCTCAGTCTTCTAAAGTACTGGAATAACAGGTGTGCGCCACCACACCCAACTTAGATTTAATAAGAGAAACCTAACAACTTACTTTTTAAAAATCTATTTCAAATCCTACATAAAAGAGAGAGTTTGGAGAATAATTTTATTAATTCTACTAGATCAAATTCTTGGTATAATAAAATTCAGTGTAGCAGCCATTTCTGTATTATGGCATTTCTGAATTTACACTCATTAGAATGAGATTGTTCCTTCTCATCCTGGTGTAAGATACCTGCGTTTACATGATATGTAATCTAACTTAGCCCTGAAGAATGTTGAAATCAGTAAGAAATACTTTATTCTGCTTTTGCCTGGATCCATGCCACTTCCAACACTCATCTCCTTAACCTTAGAAAACTCCTATTTAGGATCTAAGATTTTGCCATCTTTTAGGAATATTTTCATGTCACATATGGTCTGATCTGAATTATTTCTTCATTTATATTTCTATAGTACCTTATACTTAGCTCTTTCAAAATTATTCATACTACTGTAAATTTAAGGACTCTTTCTCTAGCAGTATTTTGTAAATTATTTGTCTATTTGTTCCAAAAACTGAGCTCTTCGAGCATGTGTGGACCATATTTTGAGTTTAGCCAATATCTGTCTCAGTATAACTTTTCAGTAGCCAGGCATGGTGGCACACACCTGTATCCAGCATTTAGGAGGCTAAGGCAGGAGGATTGAGAATTAGGCCAGCCTGGACTATGTAGCAAGTTTGAGGCCTGCTTAGAAGACCCTGTTTCAAAAAAAGACAAACTTCTCAGTAAATACTCATCTGAAATACATTAAAATCTAATTTAAAAAGATGCCATAAGGAGAATTTTAATAATGCAGAAAGTAAAGCAGTCTAGAGCTGCTAAGCATGAAAGACAGCAAGAAATAGAGTAATATGTGAATTAGAGAATAGTACAGTATCAGGTATTTCTCAAAATGATTTTCCGTTATGTTTAGTATTATCTTTTATTGAAACATATTTATAATATTTTTAAAAAATATTCTGTTAATGTGATTGATTTATGATGCAGGATTCAGTGTGACTCATTTTTTTTTGTTTTGTTTTTGTTTTTAGTGCTGAGGGTAGAACTCAGGGCCTTGCACTTGCTAGGCAAGCACTCTAACCACTGAGCTAAATCCCCAACCCTGTGACTCAGTTTTTAAACTATTTTATAGGTGTATTCTCCTGGAAGAGAGAGATTGTTTACAAATTTTGCCTATCTGAAGATTTGGTTTTTTAAAATGGCTTAACCTTAAATTATTTGGTAAATTATTATAGAAAGATGGTGCACTGGTGGAATTAGGGTTGGACTGGCAGAGGGCCTTAATCATTAGGATTTTAATCATCATTGCCTTTGCTATTATTGCTTGGAAATGAAATTGTATAGATGCAGAAGTGTTAGATTTTATAAAACCAAGCTAAAATATATACTGTGTAGTTTAAAACGTATATTTATTTTGAAAAGACAACAGTGTTTAAGAATTTCAAGTATAATACTATTTTTAAAGAGTAGTTTGGAAATACAGTACTCTACCTGAACTGTACCCCTGTGGAATATATACAGTTTTGAAGAAGAAAATTGAAATCTGCAGAAATAGTAAATGTCAGCCATTCAGTATCACTGTTTCAATCTTTGTAATTCTCTCATTCTCACAGTTGTTCTATGAAGTAGATGGTGTATGTATTCCATTTTATAGAAAAGAATGCAAGGATTAAAATGCTTTATAAAGTTTTTCAAGAAAACCCAGGTTTTCCAGGGCCCTTTCTCTTCATTATAATTGTCTTTTTTATTTGATAAATTTAACACACAGAAAGGAAAAACATGAATTATATTATCTCTTATTTTATCTTTGCTGTCATTTTTAGAGACATTTTAAATCCAAAGGATGTGATCAGTGCCCAGTTTGAAAATACCACCACCAGTAAAGATTTTTGCAGTCAGTCATGTTTGTCAACATATGAACTGAAAAAAAAACCTATTGTTACCATAAATACAAATAGCATTTCAACCAAATGCAGCATGTGTCAGAAGAATGCTGTTGTAAGTTACACTTTTACTGTATCATGGGGATGAGTCCAGTGCTTATGCTTAAAAAAATCTTTTGATAGTCTCTACTTGTTGATTGTGTATTATTTTCTGATTCCTAGATTCGACATGAAGTTAATTACCAGAATGTGGTACATAAACTTTGCAGTGATGCCTGCTTCTCAAAGTTTCGTTCTGCTAACAACCTCACCATGAACTGTTGTGAGAACTGTGGGGGTTACTGTTACAGTGGCTCTGGACAGTGCCACATGCTTCAGATAGAGGGACAGTCTAAAAAGTTTTGTAGTTCAACATGTATTACAGCATACAAACAGGTACTTGACCATGTTTAATCATGATGTCTTTGTGCTTTTTACCGGACTTTTCCCCCCAGTGCTAGGGATTGAAGCCAGGGCCTCACACATGCTAGGCAAGCACTTTACCACTGACCTACATCCCCATTCCTTTTAAATTTTATTTTGAGACAGGATCTTGCTAAGCTGTCCAGGCTGGGCTCAAACTCAGATCCTGCCTCTGCCTCCTGAGTTGCTGGAGTAGCATGGTACTTCCATGGCTTCTGGAAATAAAAATTTTTTATGAAAAAAAGATATTAAGAGTTTATTACTTATTTAACTTTCTTTACATATAAATAGAATTTTTTTAATGAATATGTGTTGAATAATCTGTAATAGAGTTTTGTTGTTTGTTCGTTTTTTGAGACAAGGTCTTGCTATATAGTTCAGGTTGGCCTTGAATTCACTGTGTAGCTGAAGCTGACCTTGAACTCATGATGATCCTCCTGCCTCAGCCTCCCTGGTGTTAGGATCATAGGTGTGTGCCACCATGCCTGACTTGTAGAGTTCTTTAGAAGTTTCTGCTCACAAATTTGAAATACAGTTTTTTTAGGATATGACTTTTTATTTCTGATGTGATTCATATTTTTGAATAATGTATTTTAAGAGCAGAAAAATATAAAAAATATTTTTCCCAGAGGTAACTAGCCCTGTCCTTTCAGTATGTAGCCTTTAGGTCTTTGAAATACATTCTGATATGCATGTATACTTTTTATTTGACAAGGAAATGTCCAGATTGCCTCAGTATTCTTGAAATTGCAACCACATAACTAAACTTGCAGACCAAAATTAAAATTTTAATATTGTTAGAGCAAAAGGTTTTTCCTTTTCTTTTTGAAATAGGAAAAAAAAGAAGATTATGTCTTTTTGTTTTGTTTTGTTTTTTTGTGTATTTTTTTGTGGTGCCGGGGATCGAACTCAGGCCCTTGTGCTTGCAAGGCAAGCACTCTAATCACTGAGCTAAATCCCCAGGCAAAAGATTATGTCTTAAGTGAATTTATGAGGTTTGGAGAGGATAAATGGATGGCCTCTGTATGACAAATGTCTTAGTTTTGTGTGTAGTAATTATATTTTGTAAGTAAAGTTGTATCAAGTATTTGTCTTAAATTTGATAAGCCTAAAGAAATAATATTATATTTTAAATTTTACTATGACTATTTCAGTGTATTTGCTGATCATTCTTCTCTTGAAATAGTTTTTATACAGTCCTCTAGAATTAGTAAATTTAATAGTGTCAGGAAATTTCCTATAAATTGTTCTTAATACTTTGCAGTGATTTGGGAATTTTAAACATAAGAGTTTTTTTTTTTTTTGTTTTTTTTTTTGCGATACCAGGAATTGAACCCTAGAGTCTTCTTACTGAGCTCCATTTCTAACCCTATCTATTGATTGCTCAATTGATCTGTCTGTCTGTCTATATTATTTGGGTGCTGGGGATCAAACTCAGGGCCTCATGCTTGCTAGGCAAGTACTCTACCACTTGAGCTAAATCCCTAAGCCCCCCCCACCTGCCTGCCTGCCTTTCTTTCTTCTTCCTTCCTTTCTTTCTTTCTTTCTTTCTGTGCTGGGGCTCAAACTCAGGACCTCATGGTTGTAAGGCAAATACTCTGACCACTGAGCTAAATCCCCAAGCCCTTATTTTTATTTTGAGACAGGGTCTTGCTAAATTGCCCAAGCTGAGCTTGAACTTGCAGTCCTCCTGCCTCGGCCTTTCAGAGTGCTGGGGTTACAGGCGTGTGCCACCACACCCAGCTGATATTTTTCAGTTTATTTCTTGTACAAACATATCGAAAGGCTTAGTATTATTATTTTTTCTTGTTTTTGCTCTCACAAGGGAAACAAAAATCCAAGTAACTTCAGTATATTATCTTTCTTCAAGACTGTTCTGGAGTGAGGATCGTAGACCACTTGGCTACCATGCAAGAGGTCCTGGGCTCATTCCCCAGTAGAGAGGGAGTGAGACTGTTCTTTTCCTTGTACATTCATTACCTAGGAATATAATTCTTACTCTGCTAAAGAAAGAGAAATAGGATAAAACATTGTAATTGTAAGTTCATTCATTACTCTATACAATGCCTATTGAGCTTCTCATGTTAGTATATACTGTGGTAGTGAAAGAATTGAGATTTAATAGTAAAGCACTTATAAATTTAATTCCCATAGTTTATGTACACATACAGTTTTATCTTGGGGAAAGCAGTATAACTTCTTGAGTCCCAGTGTTCTGGTTTTCCCACCTGCTTGCCTTTTGTTTGTGGTGCTAGGGATTGAACCCAGGACCTCATGCATCCTAGGCAAGTGCTTCACCACTGAGCTACAGCCCTAGCCCCAATTTTCTTGCTGCTTAATGGCTGTAAACCACCTATGTCACTAGGATGTTTTTAGGATTATATAAAATAAGAATGAGAGAACCTAGTATTGAGCCTAGCATATTAATGGTCATTTCTGCTACTTTCTTTCTTTTGTATAATTCATGCAACTAGTGTTGGATGCAAATCCTATTCTGAGGGACTGTGTGTCTTCTGACATATAAGTAGAGGGGATATCATGAAAGTGTGGGATATTACTGTGTGCCACAGAAGAAACATAGTCATCTGTACTTGATAGGAGAAGATGTGCCAGTAAAAGCTTCATAGAGATTAACTCTTGACCTCGAACTCACAGAGAGCCTCCTGACTCAGTTTATGGAGTGCTAGGATTACAGACATGCACTACCACACTTCGCCTGACCTAAATTTGTAAATGAAGTTTGTGCTGATAGTCCTGATCAGGGAGAAAAGGCAAATGATATTTGGGATTTAAAAACATTTCAGAATTCAGGCATATGCTCATTTTAATATGTATCTGTTTTAATATCAAGTGTCACAGATTTGTCCTTTAACAGGGAAGAAATATCTTAAAATCTCTTAATGAGTGCTGAATATGTTATCTTGAATATGTAACATGCAAATAGCATTTAACGTTATTTGATGTCGAATTTCTGATTTAGGGCTTAAGATGACAGACTTGGTTGTTTATATTTGGACACTTGTCATGTACGAGATCTCTTTACATTTTACTGCTCAAAGTGTATTTTGTTATTGGTGGCAGAGTATTTGAAAATAAGTTTATTTTAATTTCCTTAAATGTACACTCTATTGTACAAAGCTGTATGTAGCACCTTTTGGGGGAAACTTTTCACATTCTTGGGATAGCTTAGCATAAGAGTATAAACTCCTGGTTGTGTTAACCTAAAAAGTACTATTTTAAAAACTGTGATTACAACCAGTTACCAGATCCTGAAATTAATTGCTTGTTTATAACCTTTTTTTTTTTTTTTTTTTTAAAAACAGGCTCTTGCTATTTAGTTCAGGCTGGCCTTGAACTCACCATGTAGCCTAGGCCAACCTTCAACTCATGGAGATCCTCCTCCCTCAGCCTCCCAAATGCTGGGGTTACAGACATGTGCCACTATGCCCAGCTACAACCATTATTTTCTAATGAAATACGGTAGAATGAAAAATAATATAAAAATAACATCTAAATTCAGCAGTGTACTTTATATTGATTTTCATATTCAGGACCACTTATTCAGGACCACTTATTCAGGACCCATTCAGAAACATAATGGTTATTTAAGGACTTGCATGTAGAAATAAGTAGAATTACTGAAAGATACGTGAGTTCCCCATCACTCTTTCACATATTATGATACACATTGCTAATGAAACTTCTAAATTTTATCTCTGTATATATACATAGTACACAAATGCAAAACCTTGGAAGTATGGTTGTATTGGTTTGCTTTGTAAAACTTCTTATTGAGGATTGTTATCACTGAAATTCTGAATACTGTGGACTTAAAAATCAGCCAGGCATTGTGGCACATTCCTGTAATCCCAGCATGGGGAAAGCTGAGGCAGGAGGATCACTGTGAGTTGGATGCTACACCTGGAACACATAATGAAACCCTGTCTCCAAAAAAAATAAGACGAAGATATTTCAGCAGCATTACATATAAACATTTCAGAGAATTACACTTTTACTAAGAATTTGGTTAAAATACTGTTGTTTTATTCTCTTAATAGAAATCAGCCAAGATTACACCATGTGCACTTTGCAAATCGTTGAGATCCTCAGCAGAAATGATTGAAAATACCAATAGCTTGGGGAAGACAGAGCTGTTTTGCTCTGTTAATTGCTTATCTGCTTATCGAGTTAAAATGGTTACTTCTGCAGGTAATACTGATTCATAAAGTATAAAATGTAATAGTTGAAAAAATTCCAGTTTTATTTTTTGGTACAGATTTTTGTGTAAATGTAGTTGATTTTTAAGGCAAATTTGAGATTTCTTGTTTTTTGATATTATGTCTCCTGTATTTTTAATTTGTTACTTACTTGCTTGCCTATGTATACATTCACCCTTTACCAAAAGAATTTCATACAGCTTCTTTAATGTATTTGCTTTATGCACTTTATTTCAAGATTCATTTATTTTGTAGTTTTAGGGTAGATATTAAAAGGAAAAGTTTAAAATGTTAAGTTAGTTTTTGTCTATATAAGACATGATTGACTTTAGTTCCAATTCCTGCAACTTAACCTGGCCCTTGAGTTTTTTGTATATTTTATGGTACTTATTTAATTTCTCATAGATTTGTATAAATTACTCATTAGTTTTTATTTTGATTTGCTAAGGTGTACAAGTTCAATGTAACAGTTGTAAAACCTCAGCAATCCCTCAGTATCACCTAGCCATGTCAGATGGAAGTATACGCAACTTCTGCAGCTACAGTTGTGTGGTAGCTTTCCAGGTATGGCTTCAGGAATCTTCCTCTTCTTCAGTCAGTGAGTCACATACTACAGTTACATAAACTGAGTGTTTGGTAGGGCCTGGATGGCCTAAGTTTCTAGCCCGGTCCTATAAACTTGGATTTGTAGTTCATCTTGTTGTATTTGGTGGCAAACCATTTTAACTGCCTTCAATGAAAACTAAATTATACTATTATCATCCAGATTATCTATTGAGAGAAGATTATTTTTGATGATTGCTAGTTAAACTTTTTCTCTTTTTTTCACATAAATGAAACTCCCCTCATTCAGTTGCTATAAGCTGCTTAAAGGTAGGGAATTTTTTACCTGTTCACCACTGTCTTACAGGTCTAGAACTATGTATGCACATAAATCTCACTCGTTTGAGCAGATCCTTACACTGATCTTTGTTTGTTGTTTGGTTTTTTTCAGAATTTGTTCAACAAACCAACTGGAATGAATTCTTCAGTAGTGCCCTTATCTCAGGGCCAAGTAATTGTAAGCATCCCTACAGGTTCAACAGTGTCAGCAGGAGGAGCTAACACCTCTGCTGTTTCTCCCACTTCCATCAGTAGCTCTGCTGCCGCGGGTCTTCAGCGGCTTGCTGCCCAATCCCAGCATGTTGGGTTTGCACGAAATGTTGTGAAACTCAGGTGTCAACACTGTAACCGTCTTTTTGCCACAAAACCAGAACTTCTTGACTATAAGGTAAAGCTTAGGTTCATGGTAAGTGTTTGTTTATGAGTAGGTCTGTCCGTAAGATAATATTTTGCTTTTCATTTCTCAAAACTATACTGCTTATTTGGAAATTGAGACAAGTATTTTTATAAGATAAACAACATGTTCAATTAGTACTTAATGATTATTTCTTTACAGGGTAAAATGTTTCAGTTCTGTGGCAAGAATTGTTCTGATGAATATAAGAAAATAAATAATGTAATGGCAATGTGTGAATATTGTAAAATTGAGAAAATTGTAAAGGAGACTGTGCGATTCTCAGGTGCTGACAAGTCATTCTGTAGTGAAGGTAAAGACACAAGAACATTTACCTACTGAACATGTCAGTTGTCCTCAAAATACAGTAGTTGATGATTTAACTATGTACGTTTATCTGTTTCAGCCTTTTTGTACATTTCCAAAGCCTTTTTGATTTGTTGACACTTATTTTACTCTTTCTTTTTTTAATTAGTCTTTTATAGTATATAAATGTTAAAATGAAGTCAGAGATCCTCAAAAAGTACAGCACAGAAGATGGTAATATGAAAAACCTTTAACATCATTGGGTTGACTGGGAACTTTAAAGATCTTTTAGTTGTTGAACTCATTTTTATATGGCAGTCATTAAGTTCCAGTAGCATCCTAAGTTAATAGCTTTATTGTTTTAAATATATTTCTGAATATGTGATCTGAATATGCAAATCAGTGTGAGGTAGACTGTATTCTTTATTTAGCTATGTTTAGAATGTTTCATTTGACTCTAAAACTGCACAGGATTATCCTTCTAGTCCAGTGACTTTAAAACCTTTGACTACAATACAAAAGAGGAATTAGATTTTACATTGTCACCTAGTATATGCTCCTATACTAACATCAAAAAAATTTCGTGAAACAAAACTTATTTACGTCATACAATGTAGTATTTTCTAACCTGTTCTGTCTTCATTTAAAAACTAATATTTTCTATCCTATTCTTATTTTTTCCTAACTCTACTAGTTTTAATCCTCTAAATTGATCTCTTGATCTGGTGATTGGTCAGGACTTGAGAAAACTTTGTTTTAGGCCTATTCCATTAAAAATGTAGATAATTTTTCTCACAAATGTTATTTTGTCTTTCCTGATTTTTAGGTTGCAAATTGCTTTATAAACATGACTTGGGAAAACGCTGGGGAAGTCACTGTAAGATGTGCAGCTATTGTTTACAAACATCTCCCAAACTGATACAGAACAATTTGGGAGGAAAGTTGGAAGACTTCTGTTGTGAAGAATGCATGTCAAAATATACTGTTTTGTTCTATCAGGTAAAATCGAATTCATATTCCTGGGTTTTGGGAGTTATGGCATAAATTGCTCTCTTTATGCTGTGTGTGGTGGCACACCCCTAAAATCCCAGCACCCAAGAGCCTGAGGCAGGAGGATCACTGCAAGTTTGAGGCCTGCCTACAATAGTGACCTCAAGGCCAGCCTGAACCACATAGTGAGGTTGGGGATTTAGCTCAAGTGATAGAGCGCTTGCCTAGCAAGTGCAAGACCTTGAGTTTGATCCCCAGAGTGCGTGCACACACACACAAATGAATTACATAGTGAGATCATGTCTAAAAAAAAAAATTGTTCTCTTTCTAAATTTCATGTAGAATGAAGGACAGTTTAATGATTTAAAACTTTAAAATCTCAAATGTTTTATGTTCTCTAGCAGTTAATGTAAGATTTAGGAAATCTCTAACTTTGTTTCAATTTCCCATGGAAGACACATAAATCTTAAGACCCTGAAATATTTAAAATCATAATTTTATTCATTCATTATTCAAATAAAATGAATTTGTCTTCTGACATTTGAGGAAGATATTCCCTGTTTGAAATTAAACAAACTTCACTTCGTTTTTGAATTGCTATTTATTGGGTTCTTTATAATATGATTTAGTTCATTAAGTAAATCGTTTAGTGTACAATTATTGATAAATAAATACCATTTTAGGACTGTTCACCTGCAATTTTATAATTTAGAGTCTAAGTTAACTTTCCTCACTTATTAGATATTTTTCTGTCACACCACAGATGTATTTGTTTTTTCTCTACTGTCTGCTATTTCTTTTTTTTTTGTTTTGTTTTGTTTTGGGTACTGGGGATCGAACTCCAGGCCTTGTGCTTGCAAGGCAAGCACTGTAACCACTGAGCTAAATCCCCAGCCCCTACTGTCTGCTATTTCTATTTCTATTTGTATTTCTGTTTCTATTTCAGATGGCCAAATGTGATGGTTGCAAACGACAGGGTAAACTTAGTGAGTCCTTGAAATGGCGAGGGGAAGTAAAACATTTTTGTAACCTGCTTTGTATCTTGATGTTCTGTAATCAGCAAAGTGTGTGTGACCCACCTTCACAAAACAATGCAGGTAAAATTAAACGGTGGTTGATGCCAAGAACAAACTACTCTTCCTCTAAATATTAGAAAGTGCAAAGAATTGTAAATTTATGAAATGCAAATTTCAGTGTTGTTAAATGGCATTAACATTTAGGCCCTTTTTTGTTGAACACTTCAGATTAAAGGCAGGCAAATAATCTTTCTCAGAGCATATTGAATCAACCAACTCTGTAAGTACTTGAATTTATGGGAAAAGAGGACAGTTAATGTTTTGTAATTGTGTGTGTGTGTGTGTGTGTGTGTGTGTGTGTGTTGACTTCCTTAAAGAAGCATTCTGGGAGGCTGAGGCAGAAGGATCACAAGTTTGAGCCCAGCATGTGCAACCTAGTGATTTAGTGAGACCTTGTCTCAAAACAAAACAAAATAAAAAGGAATGGGAGATGTGGCTCACTGTAAAGGCCCTGGATTCAGTCCCCAGTACCATTAAAAAAAAAAAAAAAAAAAAAAAAAAGAGCCGGACATGGTCCCAGCACTTGGGAGACTGAAGCAGGAGGATCTTCAAGAGTTCAGTGCCAGCCTGGGCTACATAGTGAGTTTAAGGCCAGCCTGAGCTACATAGCCGGATACTGTCTCAAAAAAAAAAAAAAAAAAAAAAATTGAACGGTTAAGGATGTAGCTCAGTGGTACAAAACTTGACTAGCATGTAGAAGGTCCTAGCCTCAATCCTCACCACTGCAGGGAAAAAAAGATTTGAGACTATTTATAACAGAGAAAATAAAGACCGAATCACATATACCACATTTGTATTTAGGCAATATGATCTTTAAAACTTTATGGCTTAAAAAGACAAAACTTGTATCCCCTAAAAGCTGGGATAGTTTTAGTATCTTCATAAGTAGAAGTGAGAACTACAAGGGCTAACCCTGGAGCCTAGGAACGCCCTTTAAAGGTGAGGTAAGGTGTAAGAGACATTTTATACCTAAACATTCATTAAATCTGCCCTGTGATCTTCATTGGTATTGTACTACTGGGGACTTCTGTTGTTGGTTTTTAAGTAACAGTACTTGTTGCATTTTTGTGCAAAGATAAAGTATGTCAAGAACTTTCAAGTTTCACAAATTAAAAATGATGAAACTAAAAAAAAAAAAAAGATGAAACTAAAATCCCATTTAATCCTGAAATGACCCTTCACTTTAACAGAAATTACTCAGACTTGAAAGCATCGCTTAATCTCTTTGAGATGTTGTTTTTTTGTGTAAGAACTTCCAGATCATACGAGATTCATTTTTATTTTAAGCAGCAGGTATTTCCATGGTTCAAGCTGCTTCCACAGGGCCCCCATCTCTCAGAAAAGATTCTACTCCTGTTATAGCTAACGTTGTATCGTTGGCAAATGCTCCTGCTGCTCAGCCCACAGTGAATTCTAACAGTGTCTTACAAGGTATGGCTTGATTTTGAAATCGTTTATGTAGGCATTTTAAATTAAATATTATAAGTATCTTCCTTTATTTCATCAGCCATTATTTTTATATGTTTGACACATTTGTATTAGGAATGGCAGCTCACTATAGGCCATCAGGATACTGAATAGTGTTTTTGTAAGTTCCAAATCTTCATTTTCTCATCTTATACTTTAGAACTGTTAGCTTCTTTCACCGAACTAAATGAAGATAAACATGTCCCTAGTGCGAGACTTTGTTTATGGATTTATAATTACCTTTTAATGCTAATGTTTAAATAATTTTATGAAGATTCTAAGTTTTTGTTTTAATTTTTATTAAGGTGCAGTTCCAACAGTAACAGCGAAAATCATTGGGGATGTAAGTTTTATTTTTTTTAATTGGTATTATAACTATTTTATTTTCCATTTTTATGGTGTACAAATATATCTGAGTTAACTTGCCGTCCTTCATTGATTACTTAAAGTAAATTTCATGAGATCATTTAGTTTTTGTTCAGGAGGAGGACTGCCTGGTTCTTTAATTAGATTTTCAGTATCCTTTAATTTCTTTGAATGTTTGCTACCTTTATGTAGTTAGTAAAGTTTTTAAAAATTGTGTACAATTAAATAAATTGCAGAATTTAGGAATTTTATTTTTTAAACTTTTTGAATGATTTGTAATGAGTATTGGTTTTGAATAAAGTATTCTAAAACACGGCTTAATAACCAGGAGTGGTAGTGCAGGCCTGTAATCCCAGCACTCTGTGGAGGCCCAGGCAGGTGGATTGCAAATTGAAGCCTGGCCTGGGCAATTTATCGACTTAGAAGATCCAGTCTCAAAATAAAAAAGAGTTGGGGATGTAGCTCTGTGCAAAGGCTCTCTAGTATGAATGAATGACTCAATGAATGAATGAATGAAGCTAGTTTATCTTTTTCCCATCCCACGCAGATTGTGCTATAAATAACCATTCCCTTTTTATTCTACTCATTATGTATTTTCATTGTCTCTTAAAAAAAAAAAGTAACAGTCCCCGACTTGAAATTATATTATAAAGCTTCTGTGATAAAAACAGCATGGTACTGGCACGAAGACAGACCCGAGGACCAATGGAACAGGCTAGAAGATGCAGAAATAACTCCAAACACACTCAAATATCTCATCTTTGACAAAGGAGCCAAACACCCTCGCTGGAAGAAAGATAGCCTCTTTAATAAATGGTGCT
>PVJO010031890.1:0-13806 GCA_004026905.1 Hystrix cristata
CTTCATGCAGCCTTACTGCTGGGGATCTCTCTCCGCAGGACTGCTGGAGTTCCTGTGTTTTAGTAAGCATGGCAGGAAACAAGAAACAAATATGGATATGGTAGAATGTCAGGGTGTAAGAGCACCCCGGAAGGAGGCGGGGCTGGAGGAGATGAGGAAGCTGAGAGGGAAGGCGGCTCAGGGTAGACACCCACCCAGAGACCCCAGGATCTGGAGCGTGCCCAAGCGGGAGCCACCTTGGGCCAAGCAGACCCACAGGAGGACAGCAGAGTATGGGTCATATCGTATAGTGATGTCGTAATGACGTGCAGTGGTGTATGATGATGTTTCCCACCAACTTCCCGAGCACATCTGGGACGGGAGACAGGGTGAGTTACCTCCTCAACCTTCCTCCACCCAGGTTCCCCCCCGGGCTGATTACACCTGTCCAGGGGTAGTTGTGCATACTTTCTCTTTAATTGCCAAGTGTAACATTGCAACTGGTTGGTGAATGAAATATTCAAATTTTGAGGAATCGGTGTTTGAGTCCGTTTCTGTTTATACCGATGACCAACGATCTCACAGTCAGAAGGAGGGGGAGATTTTCTGTGATCCACGTCAGCACTTCTAAATGACTAATGCGGCCAGTCTGGGCAGGCGGACTCTGTGCGCGTGGGGGACGAGCATCGCGACGCGGAGGTTATGTGACTTCCCGGCTCGCTGCCTTCCTGTTGCCGTTGCTGTCATCTCACAATTGGCCTTTCATTTTCAAAGTGCCATCTTTCCTATTTTGCATCGTGGCCCTGCGTGGCTTGGTCTTAAGGCCCTGCTTGCCACTTAAAAAAAAACAAAAACAAAAAACCTTCTTTATAAATATCCTGAAGATTAAAAACCTTTGATTGGTTTGTTTTATTTTGGTGGAGTTGGGAGAGGGGAATTAAGGCTCCCATCAATACTTTCTTTTAGCTGGAACTGTACTTTGGGGTCAGTTTGAACTGAGATAGAGCTGAATGGGGTCCTTTCTGTAGGACAAAGTTCTGGTGCACACACTGAAGAGAGAGCAGGAAGGAAACAAGGTCCAGGAGCGGCGCCTCTCCTCTTCCCAGGGCCTCCTGTGTGCCTTACCTGGTCCAGGAGATGCGGAAATTGTCTTTTTTTTTTTTTTTTTTTTGGTGGAACTGGAGTTGAACCTGGGGCCTTCATACTGAGCTGCATCCCCAGCCTTCTTTAAATTTTGAGACAGGGTCTCACTAAGTTGCTAAATTGTCCAGGCTGGACTCAAGCTTGAGATCCTCCTTCTCAGCCTCCCAGAGCTCTGGGATTACAAGTGTGCACCACTTTCGGAGTCAGCTCCAAAGGGCTCTTTATTGGTCCTGCACGTTAGCTGTCAGTTCTATTCCTACAAGAAATGCACAGCAAAGTCCATCCTCCCAAATTCGTTTTGGCTCTTCCTGCTGTGTGCTGGACTGTTCACTCCCTCCCTCCTCTCTCTCTTTCTGTCTCTGTGTGTGCGTGGGTCTGTCTCTCTCTCTGCTTATTTCCCTGTCCAGATCCCAGATTCCTCAACAGAAAACCCCATATTTTATGTTGCTGCTTAGCTTCCTCAGCCATTCTATATGTGGCCAACGAGGGCTTCACATAGCTGCTCATGGAATTGGTTAATTCAAAACTAAGAGAGAAATGCAATCTGCCTCCATCTCTCCCACCCAGTTTCATTCAAGGTTATCAATTTCTAATTATACATTTATTTTTAACTTACTGGCTGCTCCCCTTTTCCACAAACTACAAAGTGCATAAAAGTTGGAAAATGTGACGGGCATGGTGGTACAAGCCTATTGTCAGCACTCGGGAGGCTGAGGCAGGAGGATCACAAGTCCAAACCCAGCCTCAGCTACCTAGTAACTTCAAGGCTGACCTAGACTAGAAGTGAGACTCTGTCTCAAAAATAATAAATAAACAAAAATAAAAATAGAAACAAAGAACTTGGGAAATTTGTCTACTCTGTGGGCCAGGTGGACACGTTCCTAAGATCACCATGGAATACAGGCGTGAGAGAAGAGGAAAGGAACACATTTCAGGGCTTGGGGTGGGGGGTCCCTCACTTTTGAGAAGTGAGATAAAAGCAAACTCTGGTGGTGGTTGCCTAACTGAGCAAATTGGTATAGACTGAGAAATTGAATGAACTGTATTCATCGATTTGTGTCCCTAGGCTGGAGACATGAGACTAAAACCCGGAATTCTTGGTCCCAGCCCTCTGGTGGCATTAGAGAATAAAAAGCCCAACTTGGCCTATTACATCAACCAGATTTTTTTCTTTGTCTCAGAGCGGGCTCCGCCAAACACTGGATTCCTTACCCAGTTCCACAATGACAAACACCGGAGCCCTCAGCTGCCTTGATGACGTCACAAAACCCCTCGGAACGCCCACTGCCACTCCGGGCCCCAGGCCAGCGGGCACAATTCTCGCTGCCAGCAATTCAGAGTTTTGACAGATTAGGTGGGCTTTCTTCTTTCTTATTCTTCTCCTTTTTTTCCATACTCTTAAAAGGCAGTTCGGTTTACCTCTAAGCAAGACATGAGCTCTGGCTGCTCCAAATAACATTTTAATTGGAGTCTCAGTCCAAACAAATGCTCAGCCTCTTTTTTTTTAACCCCAACAGTGTAATTTTCAACTTAAGACTGATTCGGGGGGACCTGTCTCATGCAAACTGCCATGTGGCAAGATGTGGCACTTTTCCTCAGCGGTCTCTTTTCTGACCTTCATTTGAACTTTCATCTCTTTTAACCGTGGTCTCTTTATTAGATGCTCATAGCCATGGCTGGCACAATACTAATTTTCCTGTTTTTAGACATCAGTTTACAGTGGAAGTCACTCCCCCTTCTGCCTCCGGGAAGAGGGCTTCATGGACCTTTTTGGGAAAGAGAAGGAAATACTTATGCTTAACTTTTTTTGGTTTAATTTAAATATCTACCCTGCAAAATGCCCTGTAGAATCTCACATTATTTCTATGGTATATAAGGTTTATGTGTCAAAAGAATATACACCTAATTGTCAGAAAAACCTAAAGAACTCTCGAAAATGATCATAAAGGATTTTCATTAACAGACAGACCCACACTCACAAAATGAAGTGGAAGACTAGGCAATTAGCTCAATAATTTAAGCAAAGCAATATATTTTTATTAGAAAACTTTAACTTTTTAGAAGACTGAATTATCTAGATAATTGTTTTAATTCCTTCTTTCATTTTTATGCTTAGATATAATCAATGGGTAACGACAAAGAAAATACTTTTTTTCTTAATTATACCTTCCTAGTTTTTGACATCAGCAAAATGATCCAAATTAGGAAGATAAGGAAAAGCTCTTTACTCAGTAACAATGGGAAACTGTGTTTCTCTATTTGGTGTCTACCTTAATATAGCAGAGTGATGTAGTTAGTAAAACAGTGCTTATGATCATGTGCTCAATTAAATTTATTATAGGTTTTTGTACTTTTTGGCATTAGCAGGAGCGCATATTAGTTATTATTCTTTATAACCTAATTGGAGGCTTTGTTTCTAGTTACCCCTGTGTTCTTTGCTTAATACAATACTTTGTTGATTACAAAAATTGCATTTCTGTGACTTTAAAATTCTGAAACTAGGATTGTCATTGGAAGTGAGAGATTTTGGCCTGGTGTACAGAGGGCGGCACCAGGTGCCCTGTGGGTTCAAGGAAGTAGGCAGTTGGGAACAATTGGCTGTCCCCTGCAGTGTTTGGTGGCATTGGCAGCATGTTGGCATGATAAACTCTGCCTTCATCTTACTGGCTCAAACAATTAGTGGGATTGAATCAGAGTTCTCCTGGATCATAGTTTATTATACGTTATTAAATTCCATTATTCAAGAAGTTGCTGCTACAATTATAAAACTTCCCAACATCTCCCATACCCCCCCACCATCCCTACATGTTTATCATTTGTTTCTCTAACAGACACAGTTTCTTTTTCTTTCCCATTGGTACTTATTGGGAGAGCTAAGAGCTAATTTGACAATACATCTCTTAAAGGACAACAAAAAATGGGATGTGAAAAAAATGGATGAAAGTTCTTAATTAGTCCATTATTTGACACGCACGATTTAACATGGTATGCTTAGCATTGTGCATTCCCCAAAAGAACAGGACTCTTTTTTTATCCCAAACTTTAACCCCCACTCATTCATTCTACCCCTTCTTGTCACTTTCCATTAGCTGATCATGATGTCCTTTGCTGGAAGGGCGAGCAAGCAGATTACTTCCAAACTGGTGTAAGTGACACTCAAAAGCTAGGCCCAAAGGGTCCTCTGTGATCACAGCGAGCTCCCTGGCCCCTGGGGTTGAGGAATGTCACTTCAATCATATATTGGTGTCCATTGTCACATCATTTCTGTAGCAAGCTGGGGTCTGTGCAGGGGAGGTTGCAATGAGTCTTTTGCCAGCACTTTTGGGTGATCGCATCTAATTCACTACTTTTGCTAATAATAATAATGACGACGATGATGATGATGATGCCCTTCCTAGCATCCTCCCTTTATAAATGAGGCTGATAAGCAACAGAGCTGGCTGTTAATTCAGGTCTGGTGGACCCCAAGATCAGGCTTGTTTCTATGAGCACCGCACACCAGCTTCAGCAAGACTTTGACATTTGCTCCTACATCTGAAGGGTAAAGAAACAGTCAGAAGAGTATTCACTTTAACACAACTGAAAAATATCCTGTCCCGAGGAATTTCTAAATGGCAGCAGATTTGGATATGTCCAGCACTGGAACCAACCCTGACCAATTTCAACTTCTGGTTTCATATGGCTTCTGCTCCTGAGACAACCAAATTTCCTTCACTAAGCAAGCTTCAACTTCTTTGCCCACTGACTTTGAACTGTCTTGATTATCACATAAAGAATACAGAATTGTGTGACATTTAATGAGTCATATGAGCAACACATTGAATAAAATAAAAATTGCCAGCTATCCCATCTCTAGGTGTTTTCCTCAGCTTCTCATTACTGTGATAAAATGCCTGAGAAAATCAGCTTCTGAAGGAAAAATCTATTTTGACTCATAGTTTCAGAGATTCCAGTGCACGGGCATTTGGCTTGTTGCTTTGGGCCTGCCTGCGGCGAGGCAGAACATCACGGCAGAGCAGAGACCATGCGGTAGAGCCAAGCTGTTCACTTCCAGGCAGCTGGGAAACAAGGACAAGGAGAGAGATAGGGGCTGGGTCCCAGTAACCCCTCTGAGACCCAGCGACCTAACTTCCTTCCTGCAGGCCTCACCTCCTAATGCTTCCACTTCCTCCCAGCTGCGCCACCAGCTGGAGACCCTGCCTTCAACGCATGAGCTCTTGGGCGATATTGAGGGTCTGAAAATCCCGACCCTAAGGGAAAATCAGTAGCCCCGTAGTGCACCTGCTTCTGGTCTAGGCTGTCCATACGTATGTGGGCCAGTACAACATGATGGTTGTAAGGCCGGACTCCGAATCAGACTATCTGTATTTAAAACTAAATATTACTACTCGCCTGATCGCTGACCTATCTGGACCCCAGTTTTATCACCTATGAAGTATGCCTCTCATTTGATTGTTGTGACAATTAATGATCTGTTAAATGTAAAGTCGCTGGCCCATGGGGATGGCTTCCTGCCTTTTAGTTACTGTCGCTGTGCGTGGGCCCAGCGTTCGTGTCTCTGTCCTGCCTCTGCCCCCGGCCACCTTGATGCCAAGCTGTGGCTACTTTCACCCTCATCCGTACTTCTGGCCCTTCTCAGCCCATCTGGCTGGACCAGCCTCCTCAGAAGGCTCATCGAGGATTCTCTGGGTCTTAGTTTCTGTCCACTTCACCATGACTCTGAAGGAGTTGTGGCCGGCCACTTATTTTATTCTCACTCCTGTCACATGCTTGACGTGTTTCTTCATGGACACCCTTCTCACCCAGCAGGGCCAGCATGAAACCCGAGTGGCTCTTCTGGTTCTACCCCGAGCTGAACTCCTCTGTCCACCTCCCGGTGCGGATGGAGGTGAGACCAGGAGTTTGTGATCACAAAGACAGCGGCAGCAACGGCCCTTAGTTTGGGGCCTCCGGAATGTCAGTGACGAAGTTGCAAGTATATGAAGATAACCTAAGGGCAGGTTTATCTGTTAAGATCATTTTAAGTGTGAAAAAGGGAGATACTCATAAAGGATTTTATTTCATTATTGTCATCTCTTTTAAAAGAAATTCTATGAAGACCATCTTGCAGAAATCTTTCCATCACTGCAAAGGAAAATCTGTCTATCTACCTAGCTTCACATTTATCATCTCGATCTGTTGGTCCTTTTAAAATCAGGGGAGAGTGTACTGGAGAGCCAGCGGCCAACGGCAGGAATGGAGGAAGTGGGAATTACATTTAATGAAAGCTGGTGGTTCATGCGGACCTTTCAGACTTAAAAAAAAATGTTGATTTTATATGCCAAAGTCTTGAAAGGGGCTTGACGGCTCACGGCTTTGGTGTGTTTTTCCAGACGGCAGATGCCATTTTGTGTTTTGCATAAACTGGCTAAATTTGCTTGCTCTTTGTACTTATTTCAGAGGAAGCTATTCTCTGCTTTCAATAGGACCAAAGAGCTCCTTGGCACTGGTGTGGTGGCGGAGGGGCAGTTGGGGGTGTGCTGAGGAGGAGCAGGATTGCCCAACGCCTCCTCGCGGAGAGGCAGCCAAGGGGCTGGCCGGGCTCTGGAGCCCTCTTACCCCAGGACGGCGCTGCTGGGGAGTGGAGCACGGGACGTAAGCTACGCCAAGGACCCTGCAGGGCCTGGCCGTCTTCTCTGTTCCCCCTTCTTATCTCCATGGATGACAATAGGTTCCTGTGTTCTTCATTTATTTTAACATCCTGTTATTGTTAATTGTGTGGTCTTGTAACATAGGTCCCCTGTGCCTCCATTTTATCTGCGAAAAAGAGGATTAAAAAACCCCTACATCTCAGGACCGTAGTGAGGAGTCCATGAGCTACTTCACACAAGGGATTTAGAACAGGTTCCTAGCATGTAATAAGTGCTCAAGACATTATTTCCATGATTAAGTTCCATGAGGATTTGCATTTCTTTTGTTTTGTTTTCTACCGATGACCCCCATCATCATTATGTTCCTTGGGCTCTTTGGGCCACTTTTTTGTGCACGGATGTGTGGTGTTAGGAATTGAACCCAGGGACTTTGCGCTGAGCTATGTCCCCAGTCCTTTGTAAAATTTTTATTTTGGGGAAAGTTCTCACTAAGTTACTAACTTGCCTGGGCTAGACTCCAACTTACATTTCTCCTTCCTCAGCCTCCTAGCCTGCTGGGATCACAGGCTTGCAACACCACACTCAACTTCTCTGGAACAGTTTTGTGGAAACAGATTGCTAATAGAGTGGCAAAATTACGGGTTTTGCAGTCAGAGCCAAAATGAAGTTCTGGACACCACAACTTATACGTATTTGTCTATATATCTACCTATGTCTGTGACGTCTTTATCCGTGTATCCACTGACGTACAATTAAGTTATTTTCCTACCACGGCTGTTGCGGGTAGTTCTGCAGTGAAGATGGGGCTGTAGATGACTCTTTCATGTGCTGATTCTATTACCTTTCATAAGCATTTCCAAACGGAGGATTGCTGTATCATACAGTAGGTCTATTTTTAATTTTTTTTCAGGAATCTCCATGATGAAAACTCAAATTTCTGAGCAGATTGATTTTGGACTCAGTACACTGATAATTGTTCAAAAGGAGGGGAACTACAGCCTTCCTCTTCTGTCCTAATCCCAAAATAGTCCCACGTGAAGAAGTCGTAGGGAAGAAACCGTTACCTGTGTGGGTAATGATTTTACATTTTTCAACACTCAGATTTCCTATTTTTTAAAAGTGCTTAATGAAAGCAATTTTATATTTCTTTGCTCTAAACTCAGAAGAGATAGAAGTTACATCAGTGAATGAAACGAAATTCTCCGAATATTGAACTTGTGCTATTGAACTGTTGAAAATGGTCTCGATCATCTTTGCCATTTTTGTCCAGTAATGAATGGTGAGTGGTCCCTGTTAAAAACTGAACGAAGAGAAAATAACTCAGCGCTTGAATCATTGACCCCCAAAGCGAAGGTGAAACTCAAAATAAATAAATAAATAAATAAATAAGTAAAGAACATGGAACACAGAAGTATGAAAAGTAGCAAGAGTTTTACACATACTGCATTTGCCTGTTCAGATTTATCTCGCTCTCTTCCTGCTACCACGCATCACTACTGGCGGGGAGGAGGGGATGAATTTGCTCTGAAGGAAAAGATGTGGAAGTGAGTCTTCTCTGGATTTGGACAAGGTGACAACCCTTCCTTTTGTCTTGACCTCTGCTTTGAAATTGCTTAGAGAATAGAACGCTATGAGTAATTATCATTAACAGAAAAGCAGAGGAAAGTCAGATCAAACAAGAGACAAAGAGAAAGTGTATGTCAAAAGAAAAAGTCATGGCAAGCCAGGCATGGTGGCACATTCCTGTAAGCCCAGGACTCTGGGAGGCTGAGGCAGGAGGATTGTAAGTTTGTGTCCTTTCTGGGCAATTTAGAGAGACCCTGTCTCAAAAGTAAATGTAAAAAAAAAAAAAGGTCTGGGGATGTAGCTCACTGTGAAGGACCTAGGGCCATTCCCTGAGTGGTGTTGGGGGAAGAGGGTTTTCTCTTCCTCTTCTATAGCAATCTTGGAGGATATGAGTTCCAGGATCTCCATATATGACTGCAAGGTGGAAGCCAGTCAGCCTACACCCTGAACAAGAAATAATCTTCATTTTGCTATCCAATTTAGAGTTTGGCATTTGTTTGTTACTGAAACATACCCATCCCATCCTGACTAATGTACCCTATTTCAACGAGGAAGATATTCAGTGTAGGGAATTAGAGGCTGTGCAAAATCATTCAGAGTGCTGGGGAGTCAAAGTCAAGGAGGCTTCCACGAACTGCCAGGGAATTTGAAATGATAGAATCCCTGGGAAGCCAAGTTGCCATCCATGATCTTGGCTGTCTGTGGCACTGAAGACAGCAATTTTCAGAACCATGTCACAGGTGATACATACTCCATGCTTGCCATCTGCCAGTGCACACACCCCTCCTGTAGCTACTGACAGAGAAAAACATCCCTTTTCTCTTTCATCTTCCAGTGATTCCAAGAGCACCTCGCAGTAGCAGATGATATCAAGAACCCTACTGGCAAGGGAATCTGGGAAATGTAGTTTCCAGGCTTTCAACACTTGTGGTATCACAGGAGCTTAGCAGGGCACAGATGGTACTTAGTCTGTCTCAACACAAAGAAGTTTGGCACAAGGGCCCCTTGTCTGCAACCCATCTTTTTTTAAAGCTCATTGAGAAAAGACCTTAATCGATTCCTTGTCTCCAGTGGCAGATGATATCAGTAACATTTTTCAAACTGATCTGAATGGAATAGCAACAGAATGATAAAAAAGATGGCAAGCTGTCTGCATATGTTTAAGTTAGATTTCAAGATCTTCAGTCCATGGAACCTGATACTTCTCCCAAATGACTATCCTAGATTCTGCCCCAGCTTAAACGATTTTCCTTCTTAGCTTGCTCAGACCTTGAGCTCTAGGTTCTGTCTACATTGCCAAAAGGAGGAAAAATTGTCAATTATCTGGTTTATTGGATCTAGGGACATTGACAATCATAAATATAAACTCTCTAACTGCACTATCAAGTCGATTGCAGAGTAGAAGCCCATCTATATTTTATTCATTTGGTCCGAACACAGCCTGAATCTCTTCAGGAATTGGGAGTTTGAGTTCACATTGGGGCAAAGTGGAGAGGATTCTAAATCAAGAGGGTGGGGTGAATTTGTGCATGAAGAAAGACCCACACAACCAGACGCGGTGGATAGTCAGGAAAGGAGGCCCAGACCTGGTGTAATTTCATCCGAAAAAGCACAAAGATTAAATACATCCTCTTGAAATTTATTTTGGTTACCAAGAAATAAAAAGAGTCAAGCTATTGTGCCCGTGGTGAGAATGATGGTAGAGTGATTCAGACTCATTTACAACCATCAAAGAAATGAAAGATACAGATCATGTCGTAGTTAATCTTCTTATCATTGTGAAGCGGAGACCATGTCCAGCTGAGGAGTGTTGTGTGCAGAATAGCACAATCATGTAATGATGTCACGGCTGCTGGTGTCCAGCGCTTGGCCTCTCTTTTCCATCCCCACCCACCCTGAGCTCTGGCTATGTTTGTTTTATAGCACTACCTGGATCAAAGTCTCTTTTACAAAATTGAAAGAATAGAGAAAAGGGTTAGAATATCAAGCTCCGCAAAGTCTGTTTCCCTTGGTTACCCGTGTTCCTTATTGGTTACTATATTTTCTGCTACTTTGTACCTAGAATCGTTGCTGAAACACAATCATGAGTTTACTTTGTGCAAAGGGAAGTAGGGCACTGAGCAATCACCTAATGAGTACTGTCAAGATGGTCAGTGAATTTGGAAAATTCCACTCTCAAAAAATGACTTTCTCTATTCTGAAGCAGATTTCCTCTTGGCTTTAATTATCCATAGCGTCGTCCAATTTTCTGATAGTCTTTACTGTTGTTGACATTGCCGAAATCGTTCATTTAATTTATTTCATCGGGTTCATTTGGTAACCTTTTATTTAAAATGGCTCCTCTTCTCAATCTATTTACTTACTCAATATATACTGGTGTATCTATCTGGTACTGCTGTCAAAATTATTCTAAATCTAGTGATATGGTGAAACAATTTATTACTATCACTGCTGGTTCTCAGGTTGGTAGCTCAGCTGAGCAGCTGTCCTGTGCTCTTTCCTGTGGCTGCTGCTATCTGAAGTTTTCTTCACTCATGTTTGCCACGGGGGAGCTCAGGAAATCTTCCTCTCTCCTCCTGGTTATTGGGCTTCTGTAGAGCTTGTGGGTCTCTTGGTAATGAGATGTTCTGAGAAACGCCGAGGAAGCTGCAGAGATTCTTAACCTCAGCTTTAGCGGTCGCACAGATCATTTCTTCCATTTTCCACTTACCCAAGCAGTCACGGGGGACCCCATGTTCCAGGGCCTGGAAAAGCAGACTCTGTGTCACCAGAGGGCGATGGATTTTGGACTTTAGGAAGAAAAGAAGTGATGTCTTCATCTTAGTGAAAAGCTACCACAAGTACCCACTATGTGGCAAGTGCTGTGCAAGGGGCTGGGCCACGTGCTAAAACAGGCCCAGTCTCTGCCCCCACGGTGGTTGTTTAGCTTTAGTTGGATTTGACACTTTTCATAATCAGCTGCTGCGTAACAAATATCAATACGAAGTCTACGTATTGATTAAAAACAAAAAAACAAAAAAACCCAACCAGCTCTTCTGATCACCTTAGGTCTGGCTGTTTTGACTTTCTGAATAACCAGACTAAATGAAATTTGTGGGTATCTGATTCCTAATCTGAGGATCATGAGCTGTTGCTTCATGTAGTTTCAAAATGCATTCTTTAAAATCTAGTCTGGGCAACACTGGGGCATTAGTCTGTTGAGAAAAATATCAGGTTCCTGCTGGGCTTACAGTAGGGATTAAATAAAAAGCTGAAAAATCGGCTTCTACTCTTTCTAGGAGTACCGCTCATGTGCAGGGGCAACTTGTGACAATCACAAAGCAAGAGGGTGACTCCAGATGAGAAAGACAGCATTGGTTTCTCTCTTGAGAATTACATTTTGGAGAGAAGTAACCAATAGTTTTCTTCTGCCCTGAGCCATTAAAGGAAGTCATCTAGGTTTGCTAAGTAAAAGGAGATTTCGGGACAGGAATGTTGGCAGAAGAATTGGTGGTGTTCAGCAGTTCTCAGGTCTTATCACTTTTGGCATCGCTTTTGTCCATTCCGTGACACAACTGTGAGGGGCTGGGGGACACACTCATGATGACACAAGCGATACCTTGACATTTCAGAAACAAAGGTCAAAGCCCGAAACAGGGCAAGAACAGGCAGAACTCCTGGGTGCACATGTCGAATCTCGGCCTCCAAGCTAGGATCACGTGACTTCTAACACTTCTCTATATATCGATGAAGTCTCTTATAGCATGAAAGGGCTTTATGGGACTATTTCAAGTCAAACAACAGCAATGACAACACACACTTTGCTTTCCTTACCTGGATGCTTCAAGCCAACTAAAATTATACTTGTCATATCAGTTGTCTTCTATCAGTTCACTAATGTAAACTTTTCGACTCTTACTGTGTCCATATCAGTCCTTTTCCTATACTAGTGAATCTTGTTTCTCTGGGTGTGATTTGCTAAATTAAACTTCTTTCCATTTCTCATGTCAGTTTAGTTATCTGAAATGTCCATCTCTACTTTCTCTAGAAAATCATGGTAATCTAACTTTAATTATATCCCACTCTTCCTTCTGCTGGCACAAGCTTACTTCATGTGTTATTTGGTACCTGGCAATATATCACTTTATAATTTTTCATGGGCACCAGATTTTCCCAGCCAGATGGTAAACCGAATATCAGGAATTTCTCCATATACACAAATATACATATAATATATACATACACATGTGCATGTGTCATGTGTGTGTGTATATGTAGGGCACAATTCTCGACAGTTTACCTGTCCTCTCCACTTTCCTGCTATTTTTCTAGGTTAAAGTTGAGCAGACTGTGTAGTTACTTGGTGAATTGGAGCAATACGTATGTCTAATGCAAAAAAATTAAAACCCTCAAATTTATATTCATAAGAATGAAAGTAATCTAGATTATTACTCTTCTTACCCGCTGAGAAAATTCTTTTCATAAATTCATGACAACATACATACTTGAGCTGTGCAAACCCTTGTGACTGATTATATGGGGGCAAAAACGAGTATTTCTCTTGAATTACGGAAATCTTTTTCTAACTCCTCAGCTTAAAGCTTTGAGTCTTTGGGTTTCCATGTTGGCTTTGTGGAAGTTTATCTGGGCTTGCTTTTGCTGGCCAAGAAGGAATCACAGGGGGCCCTGGAGGGCTCTTAAATTCTGTCTCTACAGCATCCATCAATATCCTCCTCTCTTCCGACTCCTTCGATGAACGTACAAGTAGAAATTTGAGGTTGTGGTCACAAAAAATTTTGTAGCCAACATGTCACCTCCCACTGTTCTCTCTTCTAACCAATTTGCTGTTCTTAAGCCCTTTTATTTACAAAGCATGAGGCTGCCACTGCATATTCAATCGACGAGGGTCTTCCTAATTTGTCTGCGATCACGGCCGTCAGGAAACCTTTTCAGTCCTCCAAATACCATGAATTATTTTGACATTCCTGATATTAACACAAAATAAAGCTTTCTTCTCATAATTAGGCATATACTTAAAATGCAAATACTGCTGGTAGCATTAATATAATGATAGGTCCTTATTCACAGAGGCTGGCAATAACTGACGGCAGATCTCTTCCTGAAAACAGGTTTTGACGAGGACCGAGTTCTGGAGAATGACAGATATCTGCATTCTTAAAGTAGGGCTTCAGAAGGAGGGTTTCCACACTCCCTAGAGAATCCACAGTGATCCGCTAGTGTGCAGAAAGACGATATTAAACCTTCTATTTATTTTAGTTCTTATTTCACCTTGAGGATTTGCGGTGCATATATTCTTTTTTATTGACACCTAGTGATTCTACACACTTAGAGGGACCGTGTGACGTTTGGATCCATGTGCAGATGCCATGTTCAAATGAGAGTAGACGCCTGTGTTGTTGGTGCACACAGTAATGTATATATACGTATATGTATATGTTGTAAATAAAAATACGCAGGTTGGATACATTCAAACATTTTTTGATAGCAG
>PVJO010031891.1:0-13870 GCA_004026905.1 Hystrix cristata
TGCAGACACAGACAATAGATTGTGATAATGGTTTGGACATTTTTTGATTTTATCTGTCCAGTCGCCATTCATTCAGAGGGGAGAAAAAGCCCGAGGTCACAGATGAACTATTCTTCAAGCCCGGGCTGCAGCTCAGCGATAGAGCTCTTGCCTAGCAAGTGCACAGCCCTGAGTTGGCTCCTCGCATCAAAAAACTAAACAAACAAAACGAAAATGTCCACAAATAGTTGACATTCCTTCTTGTAAGAGGTGGAGTCTGTTCCCCTTCCCTCGGCCGCGGGCTACATTGAGTGACTTGCCTCCAACCGCTAAGGTGATAGTGGTGGCGTGTAGCCTTGCACTAGGAGAGTTGGTGTCACATGAGGGGGGCCGAAAGACAAGGAAATGAAGCTTTCTAGCAGCAGCGCGTGAGGGAGCCTTGCAGTCGCAGCTGACATCCTGATCACACTCTCCAGGAGAGACCCCCAGCCAGTGCCAACCAGCTAAATTGCTTCCTGTTTCCTAACCCACAGAAACAGGAGAGATTATATTTACATGCCATCTTTATTTTTAATTCTAGTATTAGAAGCGCTTGTCCCTCTGGATCCATTTCGTGGGAGCACACCCAAATGATTTTACGAAATGTTAACGGAGGTGGACACCCTTTGAAACCACTCCATTCCTTCACTAAGGCAAATTCACACATTTTTTTTTACCTAGATGCCAGGTGTATTTATCTCTTCTATTTGAAATTTAAAGGGGAAAAGAATTCGTGCCTTTTAACCTGTTGCCAACCTGTTCTCAGCTCTCTGGTGCCCTGACCTGAGGCTACAAGGCTTGGGAGACTCTTGTTTGCTGCTCTGCCTTCCCTCGGTCACTTGAGATGTTACCCGGATATTACCCGGATGTTACCCGGATGTTACCTGAAGGCGATGAGGCCCAAAAGCTTTCAGTAAGTTCTGGAGTCATCAGGCGCTGGCACCGGCTATAAGTTGTTTACATTTTCTTGGTGTACAACTGTTTATAGTCCTAAATATTGTTTGAAACATTCTTCTAAAAATTACTTTTCAAAAAAGAAAAAGAAAACAGCATCATTTTCCCTCAAGGGCTCTACAGGATGCAGTTTGGTGCCCCAGATCTCCAATCCACCGACATGCTTTCAAACCCTCATGGTGGACCAAACCTGTTCCAATTCTGCTGGAGTCTGTCGTCTGGCAAGGTGAGGGGTTCTCCATGACAGAGAAGTTTGTAAAGTCTTGTGTATTTGCTTCCATTGACAGTTTTACAAAGTACTACTAGTTAGAACTACTCCCTATACCTGATCTGTAATTTCTAACTAAAATCCCATCCTCAGGCTGACTTCCCTGGTGGAGCTCATGACAGAGGTTTATACACTTTGAATAGACACGGCCATTGTTGCCATTGTTATGGTTTAGAGCTACAATGTCCCCCCAAAGTCTCAGGCATGTGAAAGGTAATTGGATCATGGGGCACTTACTCATCAATGGGTTCATCCACTATCAGATTAAGTAGCTAACTATGCTCTTAGGAGGTGGGACCTGGTTGCAGGGTCACTGGGGGCATGACCTGGAAGGGTGTATATATTCTTGTCCCTTTCTCTCTCTGCTTCCCAGCTACAATGGGTTGAGCACCTGTCTCTCTGCCATCCCACTCCTGTCTTGGGGCCAGGCAACGGTGCACTAAAACTGTGAGCCAAAATAAGCCTCTCCCTTAAGCTGTGGGTATTGGGTATTTTGTCTTGATAACAGGAAAATGACTTAAAACAGCCATTGAAGGTTCACACACATTAGCCTTTGTAACTTGTTAGATGTTAGAAACAAGATAGCTAAGCTTTGGGGAAACTTGTATAATTCAAGAGTGAAAGTTAAGTGCAAGTGGTTAGTCACATCTATTTGTCTTTTGAAGGAACTTTTTGTTTTTCTAATTCTCAGCTATATCAATTCTTGAGGAATTATTATCGTAGCCAGAGTGAACCACAAAGTATAGCAAGGAGGTGGTAAAAGATGAATTTTCTCTTTGTATTTGCCACTGTCTCCCTCCTGCCACATAGAAGCAAAGGTCAGCCTACAGCCACCCCACCCTAAATGTATCCAACTTTCTTTGGTCTCAGAAGCTAAGTAGGGTCACTCCTGGTTAGTATTTGGATAAGAGAAGCAGGGGATGAAAGCAATCATTCCTATGCAGAAATTTGTCCTAAAATGAGACAGTCATACACCAAACATTTGATAAAGCTAAAGATCTTTGACTCTTTTTATCATTCCTATTCTATTCTATATATCTATTCTATATCTATATCTATTCTATACCTATATTCTGTATCTATTTTACTCATTCATTTGTTCAACAAATATTTGTTGAAGATGCCACTATGTATCAGGTACTGTATTAGATGGTGAGGAGTCTAAAAATAAACAGTGGCAAATAGACAAAGTCCTTGCCTTTAAAGACTTACATTCTAGTTGGGAGATGGATAACAAATACCCAGTATCTCAGACAGCGAAGGAGTCCAATGGAAAATAAAGTCAGGTAGGGCAGATAAGGGAGTGCTGGGACGTGGGGTATGGAAATGCTGCTGTTTATCTAGGACGGGACAGGCCTTACTGCGGAGACAGCATTTGAAATGAGACCCAAAGGAAGTGAAGGAGTAGCCATGCAGAGCCCAGACAGTTCAGGTGGAAGAAACGGCAAGTGCAGAGGTGGTGAGGAGAAGCCCTTGGAATGTGCGAGAGAACCAAGGTGGCAGCAGGTCTGATGGGAGTGGGAAAGGCAAGAGCAGGAGAGCTGAGGTCGGGGAGATCAGATCACGCTGGGCCTGGCTGAGGGCCGGTGACTTGATCTCACTCCGTCTAGCAAGGTCACTGGCTGCTCCCTCCAGAGGCACCCTCCAGAGGGGAAAGTACAGGCAGGAGGAGGCTGTGATGACAGTGCAGACAGAAGATGATGGTTTGGAGTTTGGTTTGGAATCTGGATATATTCTGAAGGTAGATGTAACAGGGATTTCCTGTGGTTTGGATGAGCAGTGGGAAAGAATGCCTGAAGAATTGGAAACTGAAAACGAATCTATAATTCTGACATGTTAAATTTGCAATGCCCAGTAGAAGTCCAAATGGCGATGATGAGCTGACAATTGAATATATGACTCTAGAGTTTAGGGCAGAAGTTTAGGGCACTAGACCTACATTTGGAATTAACAATGTATAGAGGGAATTTGAGGCCTTACGTAAGACCGGATAATCAAAAGGACAGTGATGAAAAAATATGGTCATAGAGCTGGGGATGTAGCTCAGTGGTAGACTGCTTGCCTACCCTGTTCAAGGTCCTGAGTTTGAACCCCAGCACCACAAAAACAATGACTGTAAGAAAAGCAGAAAATAAAGTCGGTCCATGCACATTGCTCTGAACACGTCGCATATGCAAGTTTACTTTGTCTTCCTGACCAATGTAAGAGACAGCCGCTTTTATTCTCACTTTGTAAATGAGGAAACTGAATCTCAGAAAAATGTAAGCGACTTTCTTCTGATCAGACAGCTAGAAAGTGTGCAGCTGTGATTCAAACCCAGGCAGAAAGAAGTAAACTATTCTGTCACCGCTTGAGCTCTGGGACATTCCAAATTTTAGCATGCAAGAAGATAAATAATCAGCAAAAGAGACTGAGAAGGAGGTTTCAGGAGAGAAGAAAATGGAGAAAATAGGGGCTGGGGATTTAGCTCAATGGTTAGAGTGCTTGCCTAACAAGCACAAAGCCCTGAGTTCGATCCCCAGCACACTGCCCCCAAAAATGGAGAAAATAATCAACTATGTGAGATTACTGTTGGCAGTCATGTCAGACAAGGACCCAAAATTAACAAAGTGGCTCAAATCAGTGACTTTGATGGAGCTGTGTTTTTTCCTTTCAGTTCTAGGGATGCAAGACAGAGCCTTCCACAAGCTGGGAAGTGTTCTTTCCCAGAACCAGGGTTCTGAGATGAGCTGCCCACAGGCTGGCCCTGAAATCTTGGGTTTAAGTGATCCTCTTGCCTCAGCCTGCAGAAGAGGTGGAACTACAAACCCACACTACTGTGTGTGGCACAAAAGCTGTTTTGAAGCAGTAGTGGATTTAAATTTCAACCATAGTGAGTTCAAAAGAGGATAGAAGAGGAGTTGAGTCTGATTCTTTTGGAGTTCAGGCCAGAGACCATGTAGACCCAATCATGGCTATTCACATGAGAATATGAGTTAAACTGAGTGTGGTGGCTCACGCCCATAATCCCAGCACTCAGGAGGCTGAGGCAGGAAGAATGCTGTAAGTTCGAGGCCAGCCTGGGCTCCATAGTGAATTCAAGGGCAGCCTGTACTACGATATGAAACCCTATCTCAAAAAAAAAAATGAGTTAAATCAGCAGCTGAGATTTTTTCCACACAAACAAAATAGAAATTTGACTGGGAGTTTGGCAATGAAAAGATACACGTAATTTTACAGTTTTTTTCAAAAACAAACTTGATTTCCTCTTTTGACACTTGGTCTTGATTTTTTTTTTTTTAATTAAGACAGGCTCTCACTATGTAGCCCCGGCTGGCCTCAAACTCGGGGCGATCCTCTTTCCTCAGCCTCCTGAGTGCTGGGGCTAGAGGTGTGCGCCACCACACCTGGCAGCTATTTTGTCTTGATCTTGTCTTCATTAGAAAAATTTTCAAGTTCCAATTTTACCTGTGTCTTCTCTCAAAAATGAAATTTCTCATGGACCAGGTTTCATTTATCTAAACACAGGACCACTTAGAAAGGTATAATAAATAAAAGTGTGACAAGTGACTGACATCCTGAATATTACATATTTGGCCCTCAGTTTATTGCTGACTATTGTAGTCCCCATAATAAGCTCAGGCTTCTTTACTCCATGTAGTTGTCATTCAAATTTAGAAAATTTGTTTTAAATTTAATTTTAAAATTCAATTAACAAATAAAAGGGTATCCTCAGTACCACATAAATGTATTTGCAGTTTACAACCTGATGATTTGAAATTTGTATACATTATGGAATGGGTAAATTCAGTTAATTAACATTTGTTCATATACTTTCTTTTTTTCTTTTCTTTGTTAGTAAGAACACTTAAAATCTAGCCTTAATGATTTTCAAATATACTATGCATTACTAACTATAGTCACCATGTTGCACAATAGAGCTCGTGAATTTATTCCTCCTATCTAACTGAAATTATGTTAACCAATATCTCTGCAGTTTATTCTGTGTCCACTCTCAACCCCAATTAGCTAGTAAAGCTCCTGTTGGTGGAAGGCCTTATCTTTCTTTGTATCCACAGAGCCCCTGATTTGCATTTGCTTTATTTTTCCTGGTATTTTGCTTGTCTTATCTTGCCCCTTTACCCCATTTCACTCCAGTTTCCTCCAGGACAGGGGTTGTTACTTTTTCTTGAAGCAGGGTCTCACTTTGTAGTTCAGGCTAACCTTGAGCTCACTGTGTAGACCAGGCTAGCCTCAAACTCTCTGTGATCCTCCTGCCTCAGCCTCCTGAGTGCTGGATTACAGGTGTGTGCCAGCACACCCAGCTGTTACTTCTTTTGATTCCCACAACACAATGCCTAACACACAGAAGTGCTCAGTATTTTTATTTACTAATAAGTGATCTTTATGTTAAAGTCAATTGAATTGAGTGATACTCAGCTGTGCTGAATCATATGAGGCCAACAGCAGGCAGTGGAACCTTCCATTTCACAATATCAACTTTATAATGTTCTCAGCTCTGGAACATAACGCTTTTAGCTAGATCTATAAAATACCAAGATAATAGTAATAGCCAAATCCAATTAAGTTAGAAAAGTTTGTGGTTTGTTGGTTTGCTTCTTGTAATTTTTTTTTTTTTTTTTTTTTTTTTTTTTGTAGTGCTGGGGATCGAACTCAGGCACTTGTGCTTGCAAGGCAAGCACTCTAATCACTGAGCTAAATCCCAGCCCTGCTTCTTGTAATTTTGTTGCTTTCAAAATATAGACTTTTTTTTTAACTAATACACCTACTAATTTGCTGTTTAATGACCTCTCTGGAGTTACAGCCTGGATATGATATGTGCCCCAAGGCTCATATGTTGGGGACTTGGTCCTCAATAGAGTAGTGTTCAGGGGTTGTCTATTTGGGAACTGATGGGATCATGAGGGCTCTAATTCTATCAGTGGTCAATCCGTTGATGAATTCATAGCTCAATGGCTTATTATGAGATGGGGGTTAACTGGATGAAGCAGGTCACTGATGGCTTCCTTGTATTGAAGAGTATATTTTGTCCCAGCCCTTTGCTTTTTCCTCTAACTCTGTGTGTGTTTGTCTCTCTCTCTCTCTCTCTATGCCCCACCCCCCTTCCTGGCTGCCATGAGGGGAATGCTTTGCTCCACCTCACCCTCTGCCATGATGTTGGGCCTTCCCTCATGCCCACAGCAATGAAACCAGAAAACCATGGACTGAAACCTCTGAAACTGTAAACCAAAATAAATCCTTCCTCCTTAAAGTTGATTTATATCAGACATTTTGTCAAGATGACTACATAGTCTATATCTGAATTAGTGAGTAGTCTGTTTTTGATTACATTATCACTGATCATCTGGTTCATACAATTGCAACCAATGAGGCTACTATTCAGTTATGAAACCTGACTTTTACTAGCACAAACAGGAGATATACTCGCCTTAGTTATGAATTTCTCAGATAATGATGAATGGTAGAATCTCTTTTTTCCTGTTTTTTTAAAATGGTAGCATCTTGAAAACTGAGATTTCAGACTTGTTACAAACAGTTGAAATTCTATTTGTGTGTGTGAGTGTGCATGTGTGTGCATGTGCACGTGTGCACTGGGGATTGAACTCGAGGTCTTGCGCTTGCTAGGCAAGCGCTGTACCACTGAGCTAAATCCCCAACCCCTGAAATGCAATATTAATATGTCTCCCTCTACCTCAATTTTTTTTTCAGTACTGAGGCTGGAACCCAAGCTCTCACATATGTTAGGCAACTACTTTGCCACTGAACTACATCTCTATCCCCCTCCAAAACCCTTTTAATGAAATAAAATAGAATGACATTTTTCTACATAAACATGTAATATGGGATAATGGCAGATAGTGGGTAGGCAATATGCTAAAATGAAGAAGGAGGAAGGGTATTTACTATGGTTACTCTCCACTGTACGTATATATGGATTTAGCACTGGGGATTGAACCCAGGGCCTTTGCACTGAGCTACATCCCCATTCCTTCTTTTATTTTTTATTAGTTGCTGAATTGCTCAAGGTGGGCTCAACTCAGGATCCTCCTGCCTCAGCTTCTCAAGGTGCTGGGATTATTACAGGCATGTACTTGTATATTCAATTTTATAGGTTGGCTTTCACTACTCAGCCATAATATTTAGTTACAAATTTGCCAAGGTGACTCAGCAGGTTGACTACCTTGTGACAAGGATGAACAACTTCAGATGGAGTTTTAAACCACTGATCACCAACTTCATTCTATTTTGGGACAAATAATATGGCATATTCTCTTAATTCCTATGCTCTCCATGAATCTATATGCAGAAGCTACTAGAATCTTAAAACCAGAAACACAACAAAACAAACCAAAAAACTATCTAATGTTACAGATGAGAAAATTTAGGCCCGAGAAGTTCTCACTCATCCAAATCACAGAGCTAATCAGTAGCAAAGCTAAAACTCCAATTCACTTGCTTCCAATTTCTAGAACTTTCACTCTTCCAGGCTACCCCCAGCACACACACACAAAGCCAGTAATTGTGGATTTGCAGATTTAGGGGATGGCTATATTCGCCAGACAGCAGATTTCTTATTGCTTTAGGATCTGCCCTCTTCTAAAATGAAAATACCAGCTGGACATGTTCATGCATCCCTGTAATCCCAGGACTCTGGTAGGCTGAAGCAAAAGGATCACAAATTCTAGTCCAACCTGGGCAACTTTACAATTTAGTGGGACCCTGTCTCCAAATTAAAAATTTTTTAAAAGGATAGGGATGTAGCTCAGTGCAAAGGCCCTGGGTACAATACTCAGTACAAAACAGTAACAACAAAACAAAACCCAAACAAACTTTTAGGGGCAGAAATAATATTTGATAGCACTTTATAAAGGATTCCCACATATTTTGAGATCAGTAGTTGCTTTGCTGTTTCACACTACTAGTGATTTTATTGAAGTGAAGTCCTATAACAGGAATCTAAGCAACTGGGGAAGCAAGGTGAGGTACTTGGGGGGATTGATTTGGGTGGAGGTGTTTTGCAAAATTGCCTGGGCCAGATATGATAAATATGTGATAAAGAGATACTATTTAAAGAGGCCATTTCTTTGAATGGTTAGATCAGTGGTCCCTAACTGGAGGCAATTTTGCTTCCCAGGGGAACTCTGGCTATGTCTAGAGACAACTTTGTCATGACTGGGAAGGGAGGTGCAACTGGCATCTCATGGCAAGAGGTCAAATATGCAGGCAAACATCCTGCAATGCATAGGACCGTCCCCATAACAAGAATTATCCAACCTAGATGTCGGTAGTGCCAAGGTTGAGAAACTGAGCTAGAGGGAGAAAAATTCACTGAGAAGCTCGAGGAAACATCTTGGCTTATTACTCACGATAAGTATGCATTCAATAACTTGTAAAAGGAAATAAATATGCACGATTCCCTTTTAGAGTGTGGCTGTTTCAAGAAATCCTAGACTGTTCTCCCTGAAGTTCACAAATTCTTATAGATCACGTGAAGGAATATGGACTAAGAAGATAGTTCAGTTGTTGAGTTTTGCAAACGGTTGTCCATCTCTACTGAAAGTACACTGAGATGTGGGATAGCAGGATTAAGGTGTCTATTGGCATGCAGCACAGTTCTGACGTTGACTCTGTCTTTTTATTTTTGGCTTAAAATATTTATTGTTATTAGTATATGTTTGCAGTACATGATTACATTCATCATGGGGGAGCTGGCATATGTACATAACACATCTTATTTCTTTTTACATCCCCAGGGTCTTGCTATGTGGTACAGACTGGCCTTAAACTCACACTCCTCTTGCCTTAGCCTCCTGAGTTCTGGGATTACAGGGAACACCACCGAGCCTGGCAGCTCTATTTTACTAAACTTGAGTAAAGATTTGGATAGAATACTGATCAGATTTGAGGATGATGATCGAGGGACGGTAAGGATCCAAAAACATCTTGACCTTTTGGAATGATGGTTTGCTGCGTTCAGAGCACCACAGTTCACTTAGGAACACTAACAACCCATACAGTGTCCAGAAGAGTAATGGGAAGGTTGTGAAAGAACTGGAAAGAACGGGTCTGGGGTGACCGGAAAGATCATAAAAAACTGGCAGGGAAGAGGTGAGAAAAGACATTAGTAACTGGGCCAAGGGAGGATTGTCTACGCAGTGTGGTCCCCGGGGAAAGTGGAATCACCGAACGGGAGTGATAGGTAGATTTCGGCCTAACAGGAGAAATGGATTAACAAATGTTAGACCTGTTGACAGGCAGGAGACCAAGCCTCAGAAAGCAGAGTTCTTGCTTATTCTCAGAACAGACCTGCGGATGGCTTCTATCAGCTGTGCAAGGGCAGGCCGGGCACAGCAGTGCGCTCCTGCAGTCTCAGCTACTCGGAGGCTGAGGCAGAAGGAGCGCCTGTAGCCAGGAGTTGGAGACCCTGTCTCAAAAACCAAACCAAAGCAAAGTCCTGAGGCAAACTGCCGTGTGGCAGCTCTGCCTCGCAGTGGGCTTCCGAATTCAGTCCCGCGTGGGCTCGCTGTCCCCGGAGGCGGCAGACGCGGCAACAGCTTCGCCCGTGGACTTGAGGTCCACGCCGGAGTTTCGTGGAACAGCTGTGGCCCGCGGCGCCCTCCTTTCTGCTTCTTAGAATTCGGATCGAGTTGCTCGTTCTGAAAGTCGTCTGTGGAATCCGGAGTTGTTTCCGGGACACTGCACACAGGCAGGTGTTTAACTGTGTCACGGCGCGTTTTAAACAAGTGTTGAACGTGTGACGCCTGACCAGACAAGAGTCGCCTCCAGGGGAGCCGCATTTTCCTCAGGCGATGACAGCACCCGGGGGCAGGGGTCGCTGGCTGGGGCGCGTTCGCCGGCTCCCGACGCTGCCTCGAGGAAACCGCGCTGCCCTTGAGCCCCGCCCGCGGGCTTAGCCCCCGCCGCCGCGAGCCAGACGCAACCCCCGTTTCCAGGGGCGCGCGGGGGCGCGCGACCGAGCCCTCGGAGCCGCAGAACGGACCAATGAACGGGCTCCCTCTCCGCGCGCGCTCGGGATTGGGCGAGCCGCGCCAGCCGCTCGTCCTGGCAGTGGGCGGGGCGCGCCGGGGAGGGGCTGGGATAGGCGCGCCCGCTGCGCCAGAGTCCCGGGGGCGCGTGCGCGGTCTCGCGCGGTCTCGAGGTGGAGTTGCTGGCGGCGGCGGCGGCGGCGGCGACGGCGGCGACGGAGGAGGCTGGCGGTGGGGAGGGGGCGGGGACTCCAGATTCTGAGGTGAGGAATTCTGGAGTTTCTGGATTCTTTATCCAATGTGTGAAGGGCCGCCTGAGGGTTGTCTCTCCTTGCGGTGCTCTGGAGCGGCCGTGGCGGGAGGTCCGGCGGTCGTCGCGGCGCGGAGGTGAGAGGCGGCCGAGCGGCGGGGATCCTAATCAACAGGTCGGCGGGCGTGCGCGGGGGAGGGGCGGCGGCCGGGGCCCCCAGCCTGCTTCCCGGGCGCCAGCGCCCCTCGCAGCGGGAGGCGCGGCCGCGGCGGGTGCCAGCCAACCTTTGTCCCCGGAGGGACGCTCCTTGGCGCGGGCGCCCGCTGTGCCCGCCCGAGTCGCGGCGGGGCTGTCGGTCCTCGGCCCCGGGACGCCCCGCTCCGGGCCGGCTCGGGAAGTCGGCGGGGCAGACACTCTCCTTCAGCAGGCGGAATGTCGTCGGCGTTCCCGTGCCTGAGTCAGTCGGCTCCTGGTGTTCTCTATTCAGGCGTTCATTAAACAGATAAGCAGTTCCTGCTTCCTTGTGACCGCTTTGAAAGAAAAGGCTAAAGTCTTGAATGCTTTCTCATAATCTACTCTGAAATTGCGAGTTGAACTTTGAAACTTGGAAATTGTTGGAAGCTACTTTAGATGAGAGGCGCTTCAAAGATCTTGCGAATTATGTAATTTCCTAGTGATAGCTCACCTTCTGGTTAGTTGATTGACACGCAGTAATGTGTGTGGAATTTAGGTTTCGATTGAACGGTTTTTCGAGGGCGTTTACGCTAAAATTAAAATCTGATAACCGAGGTGGTGTGTGTGTTGTCGCTGTACTCCTTTAGAATTTTAAGTTTTTAGAGTTGGAAAGTCGGCATAACAAAAATCTTAAAATTTTGACTTGCTCGACAGGGTGAAAGTTGTTAGTATTTCTGAATTTTAAAAAAGCAGTATCATGTTTTAATGATAGTATCCTAATTATGCTTTTGAATTGTATTAGAAGTTAATAACCTATTAAATTCTGCAAGAGGAACAGATGACGTGTTGGTTATTGGTGTCTTTGAAGTATAAGTATTGGTGGTAGTGAAAATTATTAAGTAAGCTTTCTTGAATATGAACAACTGATTTTTTTTACAAGATCCTTGTGGACATAACATATTACAAGTTTTAAAATGCTATCTAAACTATCGTAACAGGCTGAAGTTATTAAAATGTAAGAGTTACAGATGAAACAGGTAAAAATACGAAAAAAGCGTCATTATTTTAGCTTTGTTTTTAAAAAACCGGGTAAATCTTACCAAGAGTGACTTACTTAGGTGACTTTTGGCTAAAGGAGATGTGAACTTCGCAAGTAAAAGTAGACTCAAGAATGTAGACTTGGGCTTGGGAATTTAGCTCAGTGGTAGAGTGCTTGCCAGGCAAGCACAAGAAGACCCTGAGTTCAATCCCCAGCACCAAAAAAAAAAAAAAAAAAAAAAAAAAAAAAAAAAATATATATATATATATATATATAGGCTTGTTTTAAAATGTTAAAATAGGAAAGGTTGTGTAAATTTTACTTGAGGATGGCCTAAGTCAGTACAGTGGTTTAGCTGTTTATGTATGATCTTCTTGAATTGTGATCTTGATTAAAAATCTCACGACAGCTGGGGATTTAGCTCAGTGGTTAGAGTGCTTCCCTTGCAAGCAGAAGGCCCTGAGTTCAATCCCTAGCACTAAAAAAATAAAAATAAAAATAAAAATCTCACGACAGGCATGATGTTGTTTTTTTGAGACAGTATCTCATTAAGTAGTGCAGGCTGGTGTTGAACTCATGTAGCCCAGGCTGGCCTCGAACTGGCAATCCTTCTACCTCGGCCTTCTGAGTTCTGGGTTTACAGGTGGCCTGGCTGAATATCAGGAAATTTGGTCTGTTTTATGTATCAGTATAGTAAGATGATGTATTTCTCTTAGATTTTTCCGATTTTAGGATGTCTGGAAAAAATAGTATCCTGGTATAGGTGCTTTAGAGTATAATCTGTTACATACTTACTAAGTCACAGAATCACTGAGTTACAAATAATTTTAGTGATGCAATCTTTGTCATTTTTGGAGAGAGGAAGAGAGAGTTACAGAAATTAGCCTGTGGTCTGCTGGATAGTGATGGAGTTGGAGCTAAATATGAAAGTATTTGTCTCCATATTCTAAGTTCAGTGTATGCTTCACTATATCTTGTTAAATAAATCAGTAAGTGTCCAATTTATTACTTACTTACTTTCTTTCTCCAAACCGTGTAACAGGCAGAGTTGATTCTTTCCCTTATACATTTTTTTCTTTTACTTTTTAGCCCCTAACCCCTAACTATTCATTCCCCTACTGAAGGGTTGTTTTTAGTTTTTCAATTTTTTTTTTTTTGGCAGTATTGGGGATTGAACCCTGAGCCTCGCACATGCTAAGCCAGTGTACCTCTGAGCTACATCTCCAGCCCCCCCCCCTTTTTTTTTTTTGAGCCAGAGTCTCACTGTGTCATTCAGGCTGGCCTTGAACTCACTATGTAGTCCAAGCTGGCCTCAAACTCACAGCACTCCTTCTGCCTCAGCCTCCCAAGAGTTGGAATTACAGATGTGCACCACCATGTCTGACTCAGTTTCTCAGTATTTAAAACGATGTTTAATAAATATCTGTGTTCCTGTCTCCCTGAGCATCATTTCTGCCAACACAATGAGTGGCGGTGGTTTCTCATCCTTACTCACTATTGGTGTTGTCAGATTTTTAAGTTTCTGCCACTTGTTTAGAAATCATATAGATACTCGTTTCCTTTCGTCTGTGGAAAGCATCAGTGGCCCCCTAAGATGTACTAATGACTGGAACCTGTGGATATGTTTTGTTACATGGTGAAAATCAATTAAGGTTGTTAGTCAGCTGGCTTTAAAAATTGAGAGATTATCATCAATTATCCAGATGGATTCAGATATCAAGAGTCTTTACAAAGAGAAAGAAAAAGGCAGAAAAATAGTCAGAAAAAAGATGTAACAAAGGAAGCAGAGTCAGAGAAATTCAAAACCATTAAATTTATGGTAATTTGTTATAGCAATATGTGACACTAACACACTGTCAAACTGCTTTCAGAATGGCTGAACCACTTTGCCTTCCCCACTAGTAATATATGAGCTTTCTAATAGCTTTGCCTCCTTGTCAGCACTTGGTATGATCAGTTTTTTTAATTTCAGACATTCTGGTAGGTATATGGTAGTATCTCATTGTGATTGTTAATTGCAGTTCTCATGATTAAGGATGTTAAGTATCTTTTCATGTGCTTATTTGCCATCTTATATCTTCTTTGCTGAAGTGTCCCCATCTTTTGCCCATTTTTATTTGTTTTTCAGACAAGGTCTTGGCTCTGCTGCTCAGGCTGTCTTTGGACTCTTGGGCTCAATG
>PVJO010031892.1:0-13818 GCA_004026905.1 Hystrix cristata
ACTCTCGCACATCTCAAAGTCCCAAGTAAGAACAGCCATGATTGGATATCCTCAATGTCAATCATTGAGATTTTGAAAGAGTGTAAAATACTACCTCCCATATTAGCTCCAACATATAGACAAATATGGAAGACAAAAAATAATTTCTTTTAACTGATTTCTATCTCTTAGAGTTCTCAATGTTTTCTCACTGATTACCAAAATACTCAATTCGTTAATTAAGAACTGATTGTATTAGTCATCTTTCTCATCACTGGGACACAATATCTGACAGCCACAACTTGAGAGAGGTTTAATTTGGTTCACAGTATCGGAGGATTCAGAATAAGGTCGGATGGCTCTAAGAGATGGGACATCGTGATAGAAGGGCTTGGCAGAGCACAGTTCTTAGTTCATGGCAGTTGGGAGGAATAAGCTAGGAATTGTACATAGGACCCAAGGTCCCACCTCCGTGATGCACCAGACACACCCAAAAGCATGCTTTATTAGTTTCCTGGACATTTCTTATTCCAGTCAAATTGACAGATCATGATTAACCCTAATAACCCATTCCTTGCCCACTTGACAATCAGACACATCTCCTAAAAGTCATAACTAACCTCCAAATAAAAAACAATAGCAAGTCCATAACTCCACACAACATGATATAACTATCCTGCTCACAACCATAAATATACTTATTTCCTCCCCAAAGTCTTAAGAGTTCCAGCATTTTTCAGAAGACAAAGTCTCTTCTGCAACTGAAGGCAAACTCTTAGCTGTGAACCTCCAGAAAAGTAAAAAAGCAACCTATATACTCCCAAAGTAGAATGGCACAGTGTAAACATTCCCATGCCAAAGGGGAAAAATAGGGGGATTCAAAATATTTGGAGCAAAGCAAGACCAAAACATAGCATGGCCAACACTAAGTCCTATAGTTCCATAAATGGCATGTGGGACACATAGCAGTGCAGTGTGAGTTTCAAAGGTCTTGGGCGGCCCCACCACTATGGTCTTGCCGGTTGCATTTCACATGAACCCCTGCTCACAGCCTACAGTTTTCTCTGGCAGAGGTTCCACATTCTTGACATGTGTGACTTCCTGGGATCTCCACACAGTTTTGGCATCATTCACACAGCTTCACATGCTACCTTCTCAGGGGCTCCTTGCCTAGGCTCTCAAGCCTTCCTTTGAAATCTGAGAGGAAGCCTCCCTGACCTCATAACTCTTATATTCTACATGCCCATAAAACCACCATCACATGGGTGACACCAAGGCAGGCTGTCAGTGGAAGCCATAGCCAGGCCCCCTGGGAGCATGGCTAGAACAGCCTTGGAGTCCCTGGATGGCTGAGCACAGTGACATGAATCCTGCTGGAACAGTTCCCTAGGAGGCTCTTCTAAAGCGAGGTTCCAGGGACTTTTCTTACATGAAAGTTCTATACGTTTGTACAGTTGAGCCTGTGATGGGTGGGGTCTTGCTGATTTCTGAAATCCTTCTTTCTTCAGTGTATCAAGCACTTAGTTTCATTTTAATGGTGCTAATCTCTTCAGCAATCATACCTCCTTTGACCCCAACTTCATACATAGTTTCTTTTGGGTCAAAATTAAAGTTTTTCAAATACTTCTGCTCTACTTTCTACTCCTGATTTTCATTATAACTCTAGCTAAAATTAACCAGCAAGATCTTTCCATGGCCTGAGCATGACGTTGCTTTGAAATTTCCTCCACCAAATCAAATATCCCACAGCCCTTACTCTTAGTTTCCTGCAAAGTTTCAGGACATGGGCAAATAGAATACATGGTTTTTTTTTTGGTTGTTTGTTTTTTTTGCTTTTTGTCAGATCGTAACGTGTACTCCTGCTAGTCCATTTCTGTTATTAGCATTCTGGTCTCCTGAGCTCCAACCAGAATCACCCATCCGACTCTGCCTATAGTCTTCTAGGCTTTCTCCAGCCTGATTCTCCAAACGTTTCCAAACTCCTCCCACAAACCAGTTCCAAAGACTTCTGAACCACACGTCAAGTAAGGTAACAACGAGACACTACTACTGATACCAATTTTCTATATTACTCAGTTTTTCTGTTGTCCAACACCCACAATTTAAAGGAGGAGAAGTCTAATTTGAGAGATTTAGTCCATGATCTCCAGGCTCCAAGACAAAAACATCAAGGTAGAAGAGAGTGGCAGAGCAAACCTGCTCAGTTCACGGTGGCTGGAAAGCAGAGCCAGGGAACAGTACCAGAAAGAAAGGGGTTACAAACCACATATAGTGCCAGAAGTCGTACCTCCATCAACCATCCACACACACCCAGAAGTGTGCTTTACTAATTCTTGGGCTTTTTTTTTTTCTTTTTATTGGTACATGTTTGCTGTACATAATGATTACATTCCTCATGGGGAGTTGTTATATGTACATAGTACACCTCCCCCCCATCTCATTGGTCCCTCTTCCCTTTGCAAAAGACCTATCTCCTGATTCCTATTATTTTTTATTCTGCTTTTTATTTATATTTTGGTTTTCCCATGTAAGAGAAACAATGCAACATTTAAACTTGTGTGTCTGATTTATCTCACTTAATAGTATGATCTAAAGGGGCATAAGTTTTCCTATAAATGATTCAGGTGTATCTTTTCTATGACAGAGTAATACTCCATCGTGTCTAAATACCACATTTTCTTTATCTGTTCATCTGTTGATGGACACATAGGTCACCTCCAAGATTTAACTCTTGTAAATTGTGCTGTTATAAACATGGGTATGCATGTATCACTGTAATATGCTGTCTTTCGGGAAGATGTTATTCCCAGAAAGAGAATAGATGGGTCAAATGGAATTTCTATTTTCAGTTTTTTTGAAGAATCCCCATATTGATTTTCATAGTGGTTTTACTAGTTTATGTTCTCATCAACAATGTAGATGGGTTCCTTTTTCCCCTACAGCTTTGCCACCATTTGTTATTATTTGATTTGGGGATGACAGCCATTCCTTCTGAAGTATGGTGGATTCCCAGTGTTGTTTTCATTTGTATTTCTCTAATGGCCAGCAATATTGAACTTTTTTTTTTATGTATATATTGGCCATTTATATTTCTTCTTCTGAGAAGTGTCTCTTCATTTCAGTTGCCCATTTTTTGATTGGGTCTTTTATTGTGAGATATATAATCCCATCTCCAGGGAATAACTAGCAACATTCTTCCCATTCTGTAGGTGGTCTCTTCACTCTTTTGGTGGTTTCCTTTGCTGTGCAGAACCTTTTAAATTTGATATGATCCCTTTTATCGATTCATGATACTATTTCATGTGTAACTGGGGTTCTGTTCAGAAAATCCTTGCCTTATAACTATGTCTTCAAGAGTTTCCCTATTTTACTTTCCAGCAGTTTAAGTGCTTCTGTTTTAACATTTAGATCTTTCATCCATTTTGATTTTATTTTAGCACATGGTGAAAGAAATGGGTCTAGACTCAATCTTCTGCCTGTAGGTAGCCAGTATTCCCAGTACCAGATGTTAAAGAGGCTGTGTTTCCTCCAGTGCATGTTTTTGGCCCCTTCATAAAGATTAGGTAGCTGAATTGTCTGGACTTGTTTCTGCATCTTCTATTCTGTTCCACGGATTCACTTGTCTGAAGTGTTTTTTTGTTTGTGTGTTTTGCCAATATCATGAAGTTGTTATCACTATGGTTTTGTAGTACAATTTGAAGTTTGGAATTTGCTACTGTTGTTCAGGACACAACAGTATTCTGGGTCTCTTTTGATTCTACATGAATTTTAAGACAGTTGTCTCTATTTCTGTGAGGAACACTATTGACAGTGTGGTTGGGATTGTGTTGTTTGTATAACGATTTTGGAAGTTTCACCATTTTGACAACATTGGCTCTGTCTATCCAGGGACAGGATGTACACTTCAATCTCCTTTTACAGAGGAGAGAGCTTTCACTTCTTTGGTTAGGTTAATTCCTAAGTACTTATTTTTTCTTGATACCATTGTGAATGGTATTGTTTTCCTTATTTCCTTTTTGGTGAGTTTATATTGGTGTTCAGAAATACTAGTGGTTTATATGTGTTATCCTGAAGCATTATGAATTTTGTTATTAACTCTAAGAGTCTTTTTGTGGATTTTTTTTTGGTCTTCCATATAGGGGATCATATCATCTGCAAAGAATGATAATTTGACTTTCCCCTTTTCTGTATATATCCATTTTATTTCCTTCTCTGGGTATTTTTTAATTCAGTCAAGTTGACATATCATGATTAATGGTCACACTGGTAAATAAAAAGATATTCTACCACCTGGTCTTAGCAAGTTTTCTTACAAATATTCTGATAATATGGATGGAATTCACAATAGCTTTTAGTCCACTGTGGGGGAAGGCACCTTGGAACTGATAAGGCTTGCAACTTTCTATTCTGTGCACAGGTTTTTTTTATCTTTTTTTGCACTAACATTCATTCATTTTTCAATCATTATATTTAAAACAAAACTTTTTTTGACCTTATGTGCTCCGCGTTACCAATTAAGTATTTTAAATTATGTTCAGCACACAACAATTTTACCTTAAATTTCTTTAAATACAATTTTCAACTAAATTAACTTCTTTTATGTTTCCAAAAGGCAAAAGGTAAAGAATTCCAAGGTCTCAGACCTTGGAATCACAGAAAAATTAAGAACATCAATACAAAGTTTATAGTCACAATTGATAACATCTGAGTGAGTTCACTTTTCCACCATATCCCTTTGACAAAAAAAAAAACCAAAACAACAACAACAACAAAAAAAAACAGACAACAAACAAGGATTTGGGTCAGGCATGGACAAACACAAAATGAAACAGGGCTAGTCTGACATTTCACATCAGCTTTCCTCAGTTAGCAGGGCAAAGCGCCTCACAGCTCAATCAGTTACCACAGCAAAGAGCCTCCGAAGGCTATAGGAATTCCTTTCCACACATTCCCCAAATGTTCACTGTCAGATATTAGGTACACATGATAACCAGTGATGACTCCATATATCAGTCTCAGCTGAATTTAAAACACTTGTTTAAATCAAGAAGCGCTTACACAGAGGATTGCAATAGGCCTAATGATTAGTCAAATGGCAGCTCTGCTGTCTGTCCTGGTTACCTCCCTCACTCAAGCCAGCACCCCACATCATGGTTCAGGTTTTACAAACAGACTGCGGTTTACCGTGGCCGGCCCCAAGAGAAATAATGCCTGGCCCACAGTCTCGCTGTTTCTCTCACATTTGAGGGTGTCCTCTGACTGCAGCTGGACCTGCGAGGCATATATAAACGTTTCTTTGAGGAACTGGTGACTTTTTGCTTTGTGACAAACGGGGGTGGATATGGTTGGATGCTCTTCCTCTTTCTTCTGTCAAGGTGGACCTAACATCTGGCACATCTTCTGATGAGGATGCAGCAAGCAGTTTAAAAAAAAAAAAAGATCAATACATGAAGATGACAGAACAGAGAAAGTTACTATCCTCTGATGACAACTTGAAAAACTAAACTAATACGAGGAAAACCCCTGTTCTAGATGTTTTGTTTTATGAGAAGAATAAACACCCACTTAGGGTCACTTAGCTGGATTTCTATTATTGGAAGCTAAATACATTCACAAGTAACACACCTTTCGCTATTTTCTCACACTGATTTTAGCATTCTGTAGCTAGACTTTTTTTTTCCTTCTGACCGTCTGAGCAAATCTGGGCCTTCTCACTGCACACACTGTAGAAAGAAGCACTGAGGATGGATCCCATCAGCCAAAGAGCTGTTCTAACTCCTTCCATGTGCATGAGTTCTTGTGTGTGGTAAAGGGAATTACAACTTCTTTCCACGTTAAACTATCAGCCAAAACATTTGAGGTCAGATAATTCTTACAGGCATTTTAAAAATATATATTCCATTTATGCTATAATACAAAACATTTTCTTTCAGGGAAAGGTACACACAAATATGTGGGTAGCTTATTAAAAACTGTAGTTACCAGGATAATTATAAATATATATCTTTCAGGAGAAAAGAAAAAAAACCTATAAATCTGGACTTTAAAGGAGCATCAGGCCTCTGAAGGAGATTTCAAGGAAACAAAATCATTCTCTCCCTTGAGGAGGACAAAGGGGACAGTCATGTCCTCGGGAGAAGTGATTTCATTAAGGCGAGAGGAAAAAGCAGTGTTTGGAGGTCGCAGGGGGCTGGAGTCAGCGCCCAGCGAAGAGCAGCGCTGAGAACTGCCGAGGGGGAGAAGCAGCACCCAGCTGCGCCTCCAGGTCGGGTCGGCTGCGGGGCAGCCACGCGGGCCTTCGGGAGCCTGGTGCGGTCTCGGGCTCTGAGGGGACGTAGGTTGTGTGCTCCGGTTCATGAATGGAAACATGGTGTTAGGGTCTTTCTTCTACTCTGTAGGGTGGATGAAGGCGCTGTGGGCAATCTTAAAATAGAACATGATCTTTTCTCTTCTACGCTAAGAAATGTGCAATATGTGTGCTGATAAAGGTAAGTGTTACATCTCAGTTTGGGGTTTTTTTCCCCCATCAGATAGGTACTATGTAGTATGCTTATTATTAAGAGTGGGAAGCATCTCTATCCAGACAGGTATCTTAGTTTCTTAATTTAATTCAAATTAATTTATATTAAATTAGTTCACTCATAGAAATCAGCATTTACCAGGTTTTTTTCTATACAAGTCTAAAGGAGAAAATTCAAAATGAACAGTATCCCACCATCTACACAGCCATGGAGAAAATTCAAACAGTAGACAAATGCATAAAATGTAATTACAAATTTTCTTGCTCCTCCCAACTCCTCACCAATGACAATCATTGTTAACAACTTACTGAGTTTTTCTCCAGACCAGTCCCCAGCCCCTTGGCAAAAAAAAAAAGTTATAAAACCAACTTGACAAAAGTTATATTCTTTAATCTTATTTAGAGAATGTCAATTTGCTAGTTAGCTTTCTAAAATATATTTTATATCCTCAACCAGTAACTCCAAATACAAGTATTCCAAGGTCTTATTGGTCAATATAAAAATTGCAAATCATCTATCTGTGTCCTTGGACATTTGTTAAATAAAATTATATTTATTTTGAGGAGAGAAAATTTATCATCTTTGAAAACCATTAATTTCAATGCTTATATCAAGCAAGACATGTGATGACTATAGATTTGAAAATATTTGTTGCCTTAGTCATTTGGTAAATAATCTTTATTCAGTCGCTTTGTGGATGTAGGATGTGAAAACCAAGACTGCGAACATGATAAAAAGAGAAACAACTGCATATTGTGTCACCTCCTGATGGAAATACACAATACTGTCTATGAAGAAGTCTTCCCCCAAAACTCAAACTTGAATTTGGTCAAGTTTGTAGAGTCAGTTACCAATTTAGAGAAAAATACAAATGCCAAAGAAATGCATTAGCCTTACAAAAAGGATGCACAAAATTCAGACTGTGGGAAAATCTGTAAGAAAAATAGTTTGGTTTCTTCAACAAATAAATTGGTGTGAATAAAAGTATAGGGGAGAAATTGCATATTAAAACAACATGAAATATAGCAACTAACCCAATGCATGGTTTGTCCCATACGTATGGATTGAAGCAAATAAATCAAAAAAGAAATAAGACAAAGAAATTGAAACATTAGGTATTATTTAATAATTTTTAAGAAAAATTTTATGGGTGGTTATGTTGGTACTTTTTTTTTCCAAAAGGAGTCTTTTCCTTCAGTATATTCTGAAATATTTGTATGAAACATTATGATGTCTGAAATTATTTCCAAACGCTTGAGGAGGAAGAGAAGGAGGAGGAGAAGGAAGAAAAGGAGGAGGAGGAGGAGGAGGAAGTAGACAGAAGTGTGCATAGAACCAAATGGTCATGAGTTCAAAATAGTTGAAACAATGATAAGTACATGGGAGTTATTATAATGCTACTGTCATATGTTTGAAATTTTCTGAAACACTTAAAAACCTAAAAATGAAAAGAATGTATGTAGAATATTGTACTGGATGACCACAGATCAAATAAAAATTAAACTTTGAAAATACTTATTTTGCTATTATATTTTGTGCTATTATTTTTTCACCCCATTAGGTAACTCTCAAAATTTAGACAAACAAAACATGCTAAAGATCATTTTTAAAAATTAAATAAATATCTAAACCTTTGTAGCATTTATTCTTGCTTTCTACATGTTTTTTAAACATTCCATTCACATTAGCGGCATATTCGAACGAGACAATCAAAAGAATTCAGAGTGGTGCTGTGATCAGAGCATATTGGTCCCTGGCTGAAAAGAATTAAATTAGGTGAAAGTAACATTTAAAAATTATTTTCTTGCCAGATCATTACAAGAAAAAGACAAGTGAGACTAATCAGAGTTAATGGCAAGAAACCAAGAACTCTGAAGAGTAGGTGGTAAAAGAAATCTGAGATAAGGCTGAAATCACTTCAGTAATTTATGTAGACAATACAATGAAGCTAAGAATAGGGAATGTGTACACACTGGGGTCGGTTAATGAGAAGGAGGAAAGTGACTTCAGAAGAGCCCACTGAGATCAAAGTGGAAGCAAAAGCAAAGGAAGTAAAAATGTAGACATTTTAGGAGGAAAAAATTCTGAAGAAAAATAAAACGTTAAGGGTATTGGAAATTTCAAAAGATGAGAAGAAGAAAAAAGTTATCAGGCTGTCCTGCAAATACAAAGGTTTGAAGGATGACTTACAGGCAGACAGCACCTATCAGTGAATTTGTTGTGCAGAGGGTGGGCAAATGGGCCGAAAGGCCATTGTGTGGAAGACTAAATGACCTCTTTCTGGAGTCTAGACATATTTCAGAAATTCCTCAGTCCCTCTATGGCATCACACGCTTCACCAAAGGAGAACAGTAAGTCTACAAAACATAATCCAATCACTTTCTGAACCTTCAAATTGCATGTTGTGGCTAATAGAAGTATCGATTCAATCGTCAGAGTCACTATGCAATTTTTCATTGGACGGAAGCCTGGATGGTGAGAAGTCTAAAGTGCAGCAGAAATGGTTGATGCACATGTTTTCTGAATTGAGTCATGAATATAGGGAAAATTCACCTGCTCGTCTCGTGTGCCCCCACCCAGAGACACACAGACACACAGCTTCCCAACACAGACTCAGCCCTGCCCTCAAATGCCAGATCTAGACGACGATGGACACAGTTCAGTGGTAAAGGGCATGGTCTCTGCATTCAGGCAGACCTCAAATCCTGTCCTAATTCGGCCACCGTGAGCTAGCAATCACACTCCTTAGCTTCTCATGTGCTCCAGGGGATGGTTATAAGGATTAAATGTCACATTTACAAAGTGCTGAGCCCTAATTCTGACACATACCGATTGGTAATGGAGGTTTTTCTTCTTAAATTGCTGTGATACAAAAGGGGGCTCTGATCAAAAGCAGAAATCAGAGTAAAGAGTAGCCAGGCGAAACTGAGGAACAGCAGAGTCTGAGGCCAGCAGTCTTTATTTTAGAACCTTCAATGTCTCTATCTTGCTGATACCAAGAGTGCTGTTGGGAAGATCTCACTGGAGATAATATTAGACACATGTAGAAGACATAGATATTTGCCTATAGGGTATGATTAGGGAAACATCCAAGCCAATCTTCTGTCAATTTGCCCTATTTCCTAAAATTCTCTCATGAAGGATAAAGTCCTTTGGGAAAAAAAGCTGATCAAAGAACATGAACTTTCATAAAACGTGAACTTTTCATATGATTAATCTCCAGCACCTAGCACAGTGTCATACAAGAATAAGTGGTTAAAACCAGGCACACACCTATAATCTCAGGTTCTCAGCTGGCTAAGGCAAAAGGATCACAAGGTTAAGGACAACCTGGCCATCTTATCAAGACCCTGTAAAAAAGAAAGAAGAAAGAAGGAAGGAAGGAAGGAAGGAAGGAAGGAAGGAAGGAAGGAAGGAAGGAAGGAAGGAAAGAAAGAAAGAAAGAAAGAAAGAAAGAAAGAAAGAAAGAAAGAAAGAAAGAAAGAAAGAAAGAGAAAGAAAGGAAGGAAGGAAGGAAGGAAGGAAGGAAGGAAGGAAGAAGGAAGGAAGGAAGGAAGGAAAAGGGGGAGAGAGAGAGAAAGAGAGACTGAGAATGTCAGTCTGGATGACCCTGGCTTTCAATTCCTATTATGTAACACAAAACAAAACAAAGCAGTGAGTGGTAAAAATTGTAAAATTTCACCGGGTAATTGTATATTCAGCTATCCACATGTACTATTACACAGATAGTGTTTAAAACTTAGGGGAGACAATAGTGAACCATATAGAGATTATGCTATTCAGAGCTTGTGATCTAGTGAATAAATTAATTTATTTATTAATGAAGTAATAATGGAACTATTTAGAAGTTTGGACAATGTGACTTTAAACATTTTACAAGACTTGTACATATTTCATAAACTTTCTACTATAGTTTGGTATAACTGTATGACCTACTCTAAAATAGGAAATGAATTTACTAAGCAAAAAGACTCAAAATTTTACTGTAAATGCATTTTAAAATGTCTAGCACACCACACACATTCCACTTATCCTATTTAAACAACAGCTTCACCAAATGAGTCAATTGTGATGATTTTCAGAAGCTCTTCAAGATCATTTTCCGATTTTGAGGTACGTTCTTCTCCTGGACATATTTATAACTGAGTTGCCGATGCAGCACTTTGAGAAAAGGGAAAAAGGGGCCAGGCAGAGTCAATGAAAATCATTCTTAAACATGAATTAGATATTAGCTCCCCCCAAAACCATTGAAAGAATCAAAGTCAATAGAAGACATTCTAGGAGAAAATTATGAATGCTTATTAAATACACCAAAGATTAGGGGTATCTCAGTGGAATACAATGCATTGTTAAGAATACACCCAGGGTTATCAGATTCTGTGGAGTTTTTGTCTTTCATTGTCTTTAGCTATTTTATAATTCAGGAGAGATAGACATTAACTTGCAGAAAATTGATAGTAATGCAAATATCTCTTGGTTAGAGGCCTGCAAATAAATTCTGTACAGTGGAGGTCCACTTGACTTCCCTCTTCCACTGTTGAAGAAGCCATTTTTGCATCTATTAAGCAAATTTAAATCAGCCTTTCTAATGACCTTATATATTAGTTGGCTCTTTACATTCTCCTTTTTAACCAACCAGCTTTAACATTTGCTGTTCTTTCACTAATTAATAAGTTAAATTGAATGTTTGACAAGTATTCATTTTAAATTTGCATGAGAGTCATGGTTATATCGTTTTTAACAAACTTTTTTTTCTACGCGCATGCAAACCAAGTGAAAAATCTTTACTCTGGTCTTCATAACTCTTTAAGAAAAGAGAAAACTGAGAACAGTTAATCTCCAGAAATTCCTATTTGATCTAATAAAGGAATACATTTCCTATGGACATAGATTTGATAAAACAATTATTTTACCTTTCTGAAAGGAGTATAAAGGGGCATTTTTCAGAAGTCCTGGAGGAACTATGTCTTTTCTGTTTTGGGAAAAATTATTAGCCTCCAACCATCACCACAGGTTCATTTCAAATAACTACAGAACTATAGGCACATAAGCCAGTAAGTACTTACTGTTGTATAGATCTATTTAGAGATGTTCATCTACTCTAGAAAAATGAATCAAATTTTATTAGTTTACTGACAGGAATTTCACCTCACCGAAAGCTATACCCATATTTTAGTGCAGTTTCCTTATTTCTAGAAGGTACAGTTCTCACACCTTTTCAGTTCCCTTTTCATCATATAATAAAGTCGTTCTGAAAGTAGTACAGCAGTATTTTAATATGTTCACAACATGCGATTTGATAAATCTAAAATAATATATAAGATGGGAGGGGCAGGAGGGGAACAGAAGCGAAACGATCAAGACGCAATATGTATATGTACCAACATCCCAAAAGGAATATGTTCATTATCGCAAACATATATTAATAAAAATATTTTGAAAGAAAAATATTCATATTTCTGCTAATTCCAGTTATGATTTCCTTAGTCATCAATTGGTTGTTGCATAAATTGGACTATGTTAATGATTTGAGATGAGCCAAGACAAGACCCAAAGACACACACATGAGGCCTGTGGATGAAATGAATACATTAGAATGACATAAAACTAAAATTTGCAGAAATGGACTTTTGCAAATATACGGCTCATATTTCCCAGAAGAAGCTACTCTTGTAGGTCTGAGGACTAGAAATGTTAAGAATGAAGAAATGGAAATGAATGCCCCTAGAGAAATATAGAATATATAATTTGTTAACAACCATACTTTTCTTACTGTGTTTAGAAGAAGCAAAGCCTCTCCACAGGCTTAGAAACCCAGTTCACTCCTATTTCCATTGTATTCTTTATCTGTGTAGTGGGAAATTTTACTAAATAACTTCCAAGAAGCTTACAGGCATTTAGAAAATTTATACTTTGAAGTACTTTGCAGTTTTTCATAAAACTTCAAAGCAACTGAACAAAAACTTTCAGACAGCAGATTTTGAAAAACAAAAGAAACTCCTTAAACCTACTCAGAAAGACAAAGAGTTAAAATAAGATGCTCTTCAAATCATTTTTTAAATCAAACACCATCAAGAAAAATCATATAAAGCTTAGCAAAGACATCTAGAGGCTAAATATACAAGATAACAAACAACTCTTGCCAAAATATGTCAAAGGATGAAGTAGGGAAGATGTGAGCTCTGGGTCAGGCCGACTTGTAGATCGAAAATGATGTGAAATGTAGATCTGAAGCTCAAGGCAGATGCCAGAGTAGGAGACATAAAACTGAACTCTGAGGCCATAAAAGTGGGTGTCTTCAAAACAGATGGCATGATGGGAAAGAAAGTAAATGGAAATGAATGCTGAAGAAAATATAACAAGAAATGAACAGAAATGACAAGCCATCCAAAAATTTTTAAAAAAGAGAGAAGATCTGAGAAAACAAGAAGGAAAACTACTGCATAGTTCTCCAAAGCAAAGAGAGAGAAAAGACTGAGGAGTGCAGAGGATGGAGGCAGACGTCTACCCATAGGCCACCCGTACCCCGCACACAGCTTCCAAAAATGATGAGATAATGGAAATTCTTAAGTAGCAAATAAAACATGGTGTTCTGGTCCTCTCTTCTGAAAAGTAAAGATACTAATTCTGTATTTTCACTCATAAGAATGTATAATAATAAGCTCCGGACTCCATCTTTGGAGCCAGGCTTGAGCTTGCAGGTCAGGTGCTTCCCAGTAAGAATTTGCGCTGGCTTGGCCCGCGCACCGGCAGGGTGAACGTCAAATAAGGTGGGAAACACCTTGCACTGAAAGCACTGTTACCTCTCTCCCTCAGTGTTTTTTGTTGCTGTTGTTTTGGTGGGGTTTTTTTGTTTGTTTGTTTTTGTTTTTTTTTCTTTTCCCATTTCTCTTCTGATACAAGCCATCACTATCTGGTAAAGCCAACAATACCCTCACCACTAAGGAACTTTTAGAGACATAAACTAAAAGGAGACGTGGGCGGGCTACCAAAGATCCCCCAGAGAGCTGCAGTCTGATAATTGCCCCCAGACTCCATGCTTGGAGGCCAGGATCAACATAGTACCCAGCACTGACCACTGCAGGCTCCGTAGGGCTAACGAGCACAGAATCAGGTTACGGCCTGTGCCCCCCACAGAGTGGTGGCCATCAGAGAAATCCCACTGTATGTGTATGTATACATAATATATGTATATATTGGTTTTGTTTCTCCTTATTTTCTCTTTCTCTTATTCATCCTGATACCTGTCCAATACATTCTCTTGTCTACATATTCTTTCTTGTTTTTGTTGTTTTGATTTTTACTTTTATTGATTACT
>PVJO010031893.1:0-13804 GCA_004026905.1 Hystrix cristata
ACCACCACCACCACCCCACTTTGGAAAAGCAATCAATGTCACTGAGTGTCAACAGCAATGATCCCAACACTGCCAATATGCTCGTATGCTTCCACACTAGGTTTAGTATCTTTTATATCTTATTTACATGTGTTACTCCGTTTCTACTGGAAGAGAAACACAAATAAATGAACATCGATTCTCCAAAGAAATTCACAGGAATAGCTTAATTAGCATATGTTATTTTAGGATAAAAATCAAGGAAACAAAACTAGAGCATGGTAAACTTTAAAGTTGAATGCCTTTTTCATAAAATGACAAAGGGAAAGCAGTTCTGTCCCAAGCCAAATGATGACATATGCTTGTTCTCCTCTTAGAAACAAGAGGTTCAAAGGACAAGCTAAATGCTTTGTGCATTCTGCACAGCAGCCCTGAAGCACTGCACATCCCTAAAAGACACGGAAAGTCATTATTTCTGCATTAAACAGTCAGCCAGGTCTCAAAGCTAACAGTTTCAAGGTGGAGCATTGATTTTAAAAATCATCAAAATAGAAAGCTCATCCAATCATCACACAATCTTAGTTCCCTACAAACTACTTTTGATACTTATGGCCCAAGTCCCTTAAGAACTAACTTTATTGTTTTATTTTCTTTCAGAACTTTTATTCTTTTTAGACTTATTATTTTCACTTACAGGTTATTATTTTATCTTATTGTACAGTTGTTTTTCTTTCACATTTTTTAAGAACTAACTTTAAAACCTCTCTCTCTCTCTCTCTGACATACACACAGACACACACACACCCACACACACACATATATACCCTTTCAAAAATGTTTATATTCCTGGAGTTTACTTTGCTCTTTTCTATCACAGGGTTTTCACACATGTATGAAAAATTATTTTTCTCATCCTCCTTCCTTTCATCTGCTTATTCTATGAATTACCAATCTTCACTTCCACAGAAAAAGCCTTCCCTTGTCCTTTGGTTAGGTCAAACCCTTATGATATGCTCACAGCATCATATACTTCTCATAGCCAGAATTTAGCAAAGTAATAATTTTTCATTTATTTGTGAAATGGATCGTCTCTCCCAATAGACCTGTGCTGTCTAATATAGTAGCCACTAGAGAAATTTATTTATACTTACAGTAATTAAAATCAAGTATAATTAATAATCGGTCCCTTAAATGCACCATCTATATCTCAAGAGCCCAGAGCTACCAAGTGCCAGTAGCTGCCAATCCAATTCCAGACGGTGCTGAACAGGTCACTCCCACCAGTGCAGAGAGCTCTGTGGGACACCTCTGCACTGGACATCAGGTTTGACAGGAGGGACCGAGACTTGCTCTGTTCTTCAAGGCACTCTCCAGAGCAGTGGAATGCATAGACTAAAACAAATACTCAATAAATATTTGCCAGAGAGAGAGGGGAAAAAAGGATTTATAATTATTTGCTTTGCTAAAAACTATATACTGCTTTCTTTAAAAAACAGAAGAAGAAAGGAAATTGTGGTGTTTTGTTTCCTGATTGGAGCAGAATATTAATAATTATTTAACTTAAAACTGTATGACACAACTCCAAATATTCTATAATGCCCGCTATCTAGAAAACAAATACCTATAAGTACCTAAAAGGTAACACAGAATTCTGCACACAAAAAATAACTCATGGATCTACATGTAAAAATCTAAAGCAACATTTTCTACAAGAAAATGTACAATAGTATTTCCATGATCTCCGTGTAAATAAAGATTTCCTAAATAAAAATAGCACTAATCAAAAGAAAAAATGATATTAAAACTAAGAAATTCTGTTCATGAAAAACATTGAGAGTAAAAAGCCTAATCACAGACTATTGAGATATTTGCAATATTCACCACCAACAGACTAATATCTAAAATATGTTAAGTATTCCTATAAGTCAACTGGAAGAAAATAGATTGCCCAATTAAAATGAAGAAAACATTTTAGCAGACACTTCACAAAAGTATATCTCCAAATAATAAATAAGCATTATAAAATGTGTGCAAAATCATTACCTACCTGGGAAAAGAAAATTAAAACCACAATGAGATACCACTACACATGGACCAGAAGAGCTACAATTTAAAAGGCTGACAATACCAATGATTGGTGAGGCGGTAACACAAGGAGAGCTCACACACATTGCTACTGTGTATGCAAACCAAAATAGCCACTTTGGGATGTAAGGGCACCTGGCTGTGGTATCTGTCACCCCAATGATCACCAGGGTTGATTTAGCTGGTCTGGCTTGCTAGGTGAGTGTCCCCTTCCTCCCTTACCACTCCATCTATGTCCCTCCCCAAGCTGCACCCTAGGTAGAAGAGGATGACCACCCTGATAGAGGAGGACTGTTTCCTCAGTGAAGGGTATATGAGTAGCTGCACTCTCCTGCTAGAACCTCCAAACAAGCTCTCTAAATAGCCACTTTGGGGGGCAGGATGAAGCCAGCGCCAGAGAGTGTGCTTAGGATGCACAAGGCACTAGGTTTGATCTCCAACCATCCCCCTCAAAAGCCACTTTGAACATTTGTTTAGCTGTTGATCTACTACAGCAAAAACAAGTGAGTGCTTATTTCTCTCTTATACAAGCACAAGAACATTTATGGCAGTGCCACTGATAACAGTCAAACACCCCAACAACCTAAATATTCCTCAGTAGAATGGATAATCTTCTCAGAATTATTATTTCCACTTATAGGCCAATAGATTTTTTCATCTTATTGTGTATTTACAATATTGACTTTCACACAAGAGCATACCAGTAAGAAATTTCTTTTAAAATGCAACATACAAGAATATGTATGGATCTCAGGTATAATGTTAAATGGGGAAAAAAAAGACACAGAAGCAGCTTTTGGGCATCTGCTTCTCAGAAATATAGAATACATTTGTGTCATTTCAAGCCAAACAACAAAGGATTAAAAAGACATAAAAGAACGTATACTATATTGTGTAGTCCATAACAAGCAAAACTAATTTGTGATGACAGGTCTTAATTATGGGTCTCTTTCCAGGGTGTTCTTGACTGGCATAAGATGTGAGGGAACCTGAGGGATACTGGAAATTGTGTCATGATTTGGGTGGTAGTTACACCAATTTATATGAGCATAAAAATAAAATTCATCAAGCTATAAACATTTGTGCTCATTACTGTCTGTAAGTTAAAATTCCATTTAACAAGACTTATATATCACAATAAAACAAATATGAAATACTTAAGAAAAAATCTGGTAAAATCTCTACAGGGAAAATTAGAGACTGTTATTCAAAGACCTTAAAGACAAATAAATGGAGCAATATAATATATTCAGAGATAGGAAAAAAGAAATAAAAATTAAAAAGATATAGAATAATAGATACATAGAAAAACTAAACAGCATAAGAAATGTCATTTTCCCCAAAAATATTCTATCATTTCAATGCAGTCCCAATCAATATACAAACAGAATACTTTGAGCAACCTGACAAAGTGCTTCTAAAATTGATATGGTGCAACTCCAAATTTGAAGTTACACTGCAAAGCTACTGTGATTAAAACAGCATGGCACTAGCATAAAAACAGGCATATGAGTCAGTGGAACAGAATACAGGAAGCAGAAACAACCCAGGAACATTCAGCTATTTTATTTTTTACAAAGGAGCCAAAATATACACTGGAAGATACACATTTATTAAAGCCTCTTTAATAAATGGTGCTGGGAAAATTGGATAGCCACATAAAGAAAATTGCATCTAGATCAATATATCTCACTATGTACATACTAACATGAAAATGGATCAAAGACATAAATGTTAAAACAGAAACAATCTACTGGAAGATAAAATAGGTACAACTCTTGAACACACAGGCATAGCCAAGGACTTTACAAATAGAACCCCAATGGTACCAGAAATAGTACCAAGAATCAACAAATGGGATCATATCAGATTAAAAAGCTTCTGCACAGCAAAGGAAACAACCAACAAAGTGAAAAGACAACCTACAGAGTGGGGGGGAAAAAAAAAAACTTTTGCCAGCTATTCCTCAGGCAGAGGACTAATATACAGAATATACGAAGCACTAAAAAAAATTAGACTACCCCATAATAAAAGACCCAATCAAAAAATGTGCAATCAAAATGAATAGACACTTCTCAGAAGAAGTACAAATGGCAAATAAATACACGAAAAAAATGTTCTCTAATGCTGGCCATTAGAGAAATACAAATTAAAACAACACTGAAATTCCATCCTACTCCAGAAAGAATGGCTACCATTAAGAAATCAAATAATAACAAATGCTGGTAAAGATGTAGGGAAAGAGAAACTTTTCTACATTGTTGTTGGGAATGTAAACTAGTATAACCACTATAGCAATCGGTATGGGGATGCCTCAAAAAACTAAATCTAGAAATTCCATTTGACCCAGGTATTCCCTTTGTAGGTATCTTCCCAAAAGAGTTAAAGCACCATATTACAGTGATACGTGCATACCTATGTTTATAGCAGCACAATTTATAATAGCTAAACTTTGGAAACAGGTAATATATACAACAACAGACAAATTTTTAAAAAAACGTGGTATTTATACACAATAGAGTACTACTGTCCCATAAAGAAATATAAACTTGGAGCATTAGTAGGTAAATGGATGCCACTTGAGACCACAATTTTTTTTTTAACCAAGAACATGTATTGGTACATTGTACATATAATGATCACATTCATCATGTTCGTTTTGTACCTGTGCATGGTGCCTCTTGGTTCTCCCCTCTCTTCCCCACCCCTCCCATCTGTTCCCTCCATCCCTATTTACAGCAGGTTTATTCATATTTCTCCATGATTTCCCTTTCCCTTTTCTTTCCGCTTTTTCCCTTCCTGCTTTTCCCCCTTCCCTCTTTCTAGTACTCCTCTCCTTTGTATATTATCTTCCTTTTATATAATATCTATTACACCTCTTTGTCCTTATTTACAGTTATGGTTTCTCATATCAGAGAAACAATTCAATGTGTACTCATGAGTGTCTGATTTATTTCACTTAATAGTACATTCTCAAGGAACATCCATTTACATACAAACGACTCTAGTTTATTCTGCTTTATGGCAGTGTAGTACTCCATTGTGTAGAAAAGCCACATTTTCTTTAGCCATTCATTGGTTGTTGGGCATTTAGGCTGCTTCCAAGACTTAGTTATTACAAATTGTGTTGCTATAAACATGGTTGTGCATATATCTCTGTGGTATGACAATTTTAATTCTGGGAAGATCCCCAGTCGGGGAATAGCTGGGTCAAATGGAACCTCTAGTTGTAGCTTTTTGAGGAAGCTCCACAATGGTTGGACCAGTCTACACTCCCACCAACAGTGGAGGAGGGTTCCTTTCTCCCTCACAGCCCCTCCAGCATTTGTTGTTGGTTGGTTTTTTCATAAACACGATTCTTTCTGGAATGAGATGGAATCTTAACCTTGTTTTGATTTGCATCTCTGGAATGACTAGTGATGTTGAACACTTTTTCATATATTTATTTGCCATTTTTATTTCTTCATCTGAGAAATATTTATTCATTTCAGTTGCCCATTTTTGGATTGGGTCTTTAAATTTCAGAGGTCTAATTTTTTTGAGTTCTTTATATATTCTAGATGTTAGACCTTTGTCTGATGGATAGCTAGCAAAATTTTTTTCCCATTCTGTGGCTTTTCATCCTGCTCTATTGGTGATTTCTTTTGCTGTGCAAAAGCTTTTTAATAGCATGTGGTCCCAAGCAATGATTCTTTGTATTGTTTCCCGTGCAGTCTGGGATCTGTCCATAAATTTTTTCCCTACCCCTATGTCTTCGAGGGTTCTTCCTATTCTATTCTCCAGTAAATTTAGTGTTTCTGTTTTAATGTGTAGATCTTTGACCCACTTCGATCTCAGTTTAGTACATGGTGAGAGACATGTATCTAGTTTTAATTTTCGGCATGTGGCAAGCCAATTTGTCCAGCACCATTTGTTAAAGAGGCTATCTTTCTTCCACTGAGGGTGTGTGGCTCCTTTGTTGAAGACGATGTATTTGAGTGTGTTTGGAGTTGTTTCTGCATCCTCCACTCTATTCCATTGAGCCTCAGGTCTGTCTTTTTGCCAGTACCATGCTGTTTTTATCACTGTAGCTTTATGGTATAGTTTTAGATCGAGGACTGTGATGCTCCCTGCCTTTCCCCTGTTGCTTAAGATTGTTTTTGCTATTCTGGGTTGAGACCACAATATTAAGTGAAATAAGTTGGACACACAAGCTCAACTATCACATACTTTCTCCTACAAAAACTGAAAATACATACACATAAATAAAAAGCAAAATAAAAGATTAATAAGCACGAAGTATGGAGATCTTTTTCTAATGGATAAGGGAAGAAGAGATGGAAGGAGGGGGAAGGAAGAATGGGAAAGGGGATGGAAAAAAGAATTGAAGCAAAAAAATGATGAAAATAGAGCTTTTGCATGTGGGAAGGGGAGATTAGGAAGGAAGTGGAGACTGGGAACGGAGGGGAGGTAGAAAGGATGAAAAAAGAAAAAAAGAATTAAGATATGTTATATACATGTACCAACTCCCCATAATAAATGTAACCATGTACTGCAAACATGTATTAATTAAAAAATTTAATGGATTTTTTTTAAAAAGATAAAATTGATATGAAAGATCAAAAGGCAAAGAACAACAGTCATCCAGAAGATGCCCTTTCCGATTTCAAATCCCATTCTCCCAGGGAACAGAGAATAAACAGTCTTCAAGTCTCCCTGGAGAAGCCCAGAACGTGGAACAACTAACCTGAGAGTCAGAGAATGAATGAGTTTTTCAAGAATAAGCAGAAGCAAAACAATCTATACCAACGGTTCTCAAACTATGCTGTACATTAGAATCATTTGGGGAGGGGCTTTAAAAAACTCTAATGCCAATTAAATCACAATATCTAGAGATGAAAGCCAGGCCAGTATTTTAAAGATCCCAGGTGGTTCCAGTATGCAGAAATGTCAGCAAGTTTCTGCTCTATACTCACAGGCAGTAAACACAAGGGCACAGAAAATCAGAGATGTAAGTAAGTCGGTGCTTCTGGGATACCCACTAAATGAAGAAGGAGGGTAGGCAAGAGGCCAAATGGCCACAACGGCAAAAACGTGAGCCATATTCAAAACTTTATCCTGAAGGCTACAGAAAGCCATGGGAAGTTGCACAAAAGGGCAGACACTCAGATTCTGCTGTAGAAATATGATTGTGATAAGAAGGTAAAAGACAGTGGGAAAGAGGAAAAAATAGCAGCTGAGAGATCAATCAAAAGATGACAGTAATGGTAAAGGTGAGAAATAGTAAGAGCCTGAATTAAGGCTCTGACAGCAGATATTGGCGAGAAGGGGTGGAAATACCTAGAAAACAAAATTGACAAGACTTAGTGTGAGCTACATCAGGAGCTAAGAGTAAACCAACCCGCAGGCATCAACAGACATGATCCCTTTCTTCTTTGTACACAAATACGTACGCTTAAACCCTCTCTCCTGAACACCTGCTTAATTTGTCTCATGGTGAGTCGCCACCACCTTGGTTGGGAAAGGTAGTGACAACAGAAAGCTTAATGGTCCAGAAGACTTCAGCTCTAGTTGTGAGCAGTAAGATCACCTGTTGCTGATGAATAACAAACACCTGGATCTCCATTCCTTCCTGGTGATTTAGGCAGTTATTTTCCAACCTGAATTTAAATCAAAGAACTGAGTCAACCTTCCCATCTGGGGCCAAACAGTGGCCCAGGAATAAGGACACTTCACAGGTTATTAATCAGATATCTGGGGCAAAAATTCATCTTGGAGGTGTTGTGAGGCTGCTTATATCTATGAAAGCCCGATGCTCAGACACGTGCTCCTGAGAGCTCCAGGGAAGCAGGAGCAGGCTGACCTTTCCTTGGCTGAGTGGCATGCTATGAAATTACTGTTTGTGAGTCAGCAGGCTGGTTGGTGGCACAAGCTAAATATAACGATGGGCAGGCTGTCCAGCTCATCATTAGCCTTTTTTCCTTCAAAACAAAAGTGGATAACCCACTGAACACAAAACAAACACAGTGTATAATAGGACAATTGGCCAACACGATCCAAAAATAATTGTAAATCTGAATTAAAAATGTAAAATATAAACCTCCAATTTCAGGTTGAAGATATAAAGAGTGAGCAAAAGCACTGTTCCCACCCTTAAAATAAGAAAAAGAACTGGATAAACTGGAAATTTGTTTTCCCTGACTACCCAAAGGTCAGAAGTCACAACAGGCCCAGAGACCAGTGAACTGCTCAAGGCCTCTCATTTGCTCAAGGCCGGTCTGTGTGAAGGCTCTGAGGCTACAGGAATGCCTCCAAGGAGTTCAGTGGGCAGATAAGGCAGGCTTTGGAGAAAGTTTCTCAGGCTGGGAAGGGAGCAGCAGCCTCTCCCAGCTCCGGATAGAACCAGATCTGGGAGGGGAGAAGCAAGGACTCCCCAAGTAGCAGAGGGAATGATGGAAACCCAGGTGGCGAGGAGGCACCACAGACCAAATCTTAGCTAGACCACCTCCCCATCTCCACTGAAAACCAGGATCCTATGGGCAGGGAGTGGGCTGTGGATCTAGGCTGGTCACTGAATAAAGTAGAAGAGAAGCCCAGAGAGGGCCCTTATGAATCTCAGTAATCTAATAGCAAAGAGAAAGAGTCTTCAAATGAAACTGTCAAAGAGCTGCCAGGGAGGCAGAAGGAAAAGCAAGAATATGGAAAGGAGCAGGCACTGGGAATTAAGACAAGCCCCTGGCCCTGCCCTCAAATGCACCTGGCAGAGAGACCCAGACCAACAGGATCTGCTGGGAGCCACTGTAGCCTGGATATGCAGCGGCCAGGCCCACAGGACAGGTGTGACCTCCTCTCCCAGGCACATTGGGAGGTTCCTTTGAGAATGAGCAGAAAGTGCCTGAATAGCATACTCAGAGCAAGTGTGGCAAGCACTCAGTAAATATTTATTCTGTCCTTACACTCTCTAGCCTCAAGAAGAAAACACAAGTTTCAATAAAATCCCTGGCCTTCTTCTTTAAAACGCATGTTTGCAAAAAACTCAGGCATCTAGGAATTGCAAAGAAAAAGAGAAATATTATGGCATTAAGATTCCAGTCACACTTGTCTTTGACTTCTGGGTAATTCGCATGAGTCACTGCTCTTAAAAAAAAAAACTGAGAATTACAAAAATTAGTATTTATTTTCAAGAGGAGTAGCCGAGTAGAACAAAGATGCTGAATAACTGTCCCCATTTCAGAGGACAGTATCAGGGGAAAGGATGAGTTATGAAAGTGAATATAGCATATTCGAGAGTGACAGCCCTCAAATAAAATCAACTTCTGGTCACAGTGATAAATCAAATCTTCAGCTGTCATTAAATTGTGAAGAAGCAATAGGTAATAAAATGCCAACTGTAAATATTTTTTATACCAGTCTCTACTTTTAGACAAAGCACTAAGCTGACCTCACTTCCCACCAGTGTCAGTCTGTGGCCTGACAAGCAGGAGGCAGTGGGCAGTGAGGAGTGCACTTGGCCATGGGCTGCAGAACAGGTCCAGCAGGAGCTCCCCAGGCTGCTGGCCCTGCTCCTAAATCCTGTGCTGTAAACCCAGAAGCATCCTGCAGTGTCAGGGAAGGTGGGAAGGACACCTCCCCCCCTCAGAAAAACAAGAGGGAGCCAGCCTGCTGCATGGCTTCCAGCACCACACTGGCATCACCAGGCACCCTCCCTGGCTACATGCCACACCTCTGGACTACTGCACTTGTCACCTCCCGCACTCGGTAAGCCATACAATGCTTCCAATCCAGCATACTCACCTGCTTCCAACAGTCTCTACCAAACCCACCTCCCATTTAAAAAAAAAAAAAAACCTTCCAGCTGCTCTCCAGTGACTTTCCAATAAAACCCAAACTGCTTCTAGAGCAGTGATGGCAAATCTTTTAGAGCTTTCAATGATAACAAACAGCCAGCTGCAGCACGTGCCATGGATTTCCCACCAGTGCTCTAGAGCTTCAGGCCTCACACCACCTGCCTGACACTGCCACTGGCACCTGATCCCCTGCTACTCTGAAACCTACATGGGGCAGACCTGTCTTTGTTCAAGGTGGCCCAGTGCCTCCACTACTACCCAGGGGCACTGGACTCATCTGCAGTCAGCCCTGTTCAAAGACCATCATCCAACAAGCAACCCCGGTCACCCAGCCTGGACAGTCCTTCTTTCTCTAAACACAGGGATGAAACACTTGCTGGGCCTGTGGCATGCTGCTACCCTCTCCATTGAGGAGTCTGCACTAGGAATCTCTGGGCCAGCCCCTGTGCTGGGTGCTCGAAAAGGACAAAATGAAGGGAAACAACATAGAGAAACTGCAGTAGCATTTGAAGGTACCCATAGTGACACACAAGAAAGAGCCACCTTTGCCACCAAGGGACAATAGAGACAGGACCTGCAAAGTCTCAAAAGACAAGGTGAGTACAAATGGGCTTAGCAGACAAAGGCTAAACATCCCCAAACTGCTAGCTTGGCAACTGTGAAAGGGCATTACTCAAGTCCAAGTTTCAGAACGGCACAGAGGGCACAGAAACACGAAAGAGGGAGGTTGGGCCCCAATTACACAGGGGCTGGGTTTTAAGAAAAATCTAAGATAAAACAGACAATGGATTCAAGAAGGCAAGGCCAATGATAAGGAGGAGGAGTTATCAGGCTCCCGGAATAGCTCAAATGAAAGATGTTTCAAGTGCACACCAAGGCAGAGGAGAGAGAATACAGCGCTCTCAGACAGAAAGACCAAATACATTTTCCAGGATCAATTAAGTGTAAATGCAAATGTATCCCAGATGCAGAGGAAGATGATGAGACAAGGAGGAAGATGGCCTTCATCTAACTGTGAAAAACAGGTCATCTGCTAAGCGGAAGGGTACAGGAATAAAAAAGGGACTTGAAAAGGACAGCATAGTGACAACAACCAAACTCAGCACATGCTCTCTCCTGGTTTCTGAATGAATGAATGTTTAACAGTGAAAGAGTTCTATGATGTAGATGAATATTCAGTATTTTCCTCACAGCATCACAACTCATGAGAATGCTCTGCACCAAAGTCACCTGCCCCTTCTCAAGGTATGAAAGCAGCAGATAATTTAAAGAATAGAGTTCACAACCCCCTCCTCTCAACCCCTAAGGTTGGAAACAAACCTCAGGTATACTAGGTCACAGCCCATTATGGTTTATATCTAGATCTCACCCCAAAGCCTCACACGCACAAAAGTGGGGCTTTTGGGAGGCAATTAGATTCTCAGGGCACTACATTTATCAGTGGATTATTCTACTAATGAGTTTATAGTTAAATGTGCAGTTAGGAAATCAGACTTGATCTAAAGAGGCAGGTAACTGTGGGAACGACCTGGAAAGCTCCTTGCTGTCTCTCTCTGCTTCCTGGTCTCCATGAGGCGAGCAGCTTTTCCTCTACCATGTTCCTCTGCCATGCTGTCCTGCCTTAGAGCCAGCCAACAATGAACTGAAATGTGAGCCAAAATCTCTCCTCCTTTAAGTTGCAGGGGTCAAATATTTTGTCCTAACCATGAGAAAAGTGACAAAGACACAGCCCCATGAAAAGGAACCAAGTTTTTCATTTTCCCACAGAACCTTAATAGACACGTCAGTTCCCAGCACACCAGTACTCTGTCACTACACCCCACAAGGAAATGTCTAGAAATACTGTTCCATTTGTTGCCTAAAGGAGAGAGGAGAGGGAGACAGTAAGACCCCTACACACCACAGCCTGCCCAGGTGCACAGGGTGCTGGCCCTGTTGTTGAGGCCTCAGACAATCATTCACTTTTCTGGGCCTTAGCTTCCTGTTCTGTAAAACAAACTGATTAGACAAGACGACATCTGCAGTCTGCCTCGCTCTGTGAGACTTAAGGATCACTCTTTCCCATATTGAAATTGAAATGCCACATTTAATTATCAGGTCTAACAGAAACTGTCGGTGGAGAAAACTGACATTTTTCTTATGAAACCGAAGCCAAAAAGAACAGAGAACAGGAAAATCAAATTAAATATTTAATTAATTGAAAAGAAAACCAAGAGCAAGTGATGCTTCCATTCTGCTGTTGAGAAACAGCAGATCCTGAAGGCTGTTTTCATCTAAGGCATCACTCCCAATAAAATCAAAGCACTAATGCATCGATCCCTCCAAAAGCTCCCCGTGCACAAACACGCAAAGAAAGATGCACAGCAGCCAAGCAGGAGCTTCAAGATAAAGCCTTGATGAAAAACTTCTCAGATAAAAATAACTTTCCAATCTGATCAGATAAGAAAACTGTCTCTTAGCCAAAATTATTATGACTGAAATATTTCTAACTTTTTTGTTCTTTTAAAAACATTTTATGGTAAAATGTAACAGTGACAGAAAAAACTGCATAATATAAATGTATAGCTTAATGAATCCCTAAGAACTAAACGGCCTGAAAACCACCAAACAGATAAAGAAGTAGAATATTGCCAACCACCTAATAGCCATCAGTTCACTTCATCCCAACCATAATCTCTTCCATACTCCAAGAGAACTAGGCTCTTGGCTATGGTGGTCATGTCCTTGCTTTTCTTTACTATTTCACTTCTTAAGCATGAAGCCACCAACCCTATAGTTTAGCTATGCCTGTTTATTTTCAAACAGACCATCTAAATCTCTTAAATGACAGGTAGGCCTTTCGTTCTTTTTTTTTTTTTTTTTTTGGTTGTGTAGGCATGTGAGCGCACATTTTGTAAAACCCACCATTACCATTTTAATCATTTCTAAGAGTACTGTTCAGTACCATTAAGTACACTCATGGTATGATGAAACTGTCCATCTCCAGAACGTCACCCTTTTCCCATTACAATATTTATCAGCTGAAAAACCCCATTCCTTTGACTGTGGGGCTTCTGACAGTCTGGACTGTTGGCTGCACTCTCATGGTGCAGTTTACCAAGTTTCCCTGCCTTCCAAGTCCTATAAGTGAATAGTCAGAGCAGGAGTACTTATCAGCCTCAGGGATGACCACAAGCACTGCTAACCTAGAGATGCTCTATTCTGCCAGCAGAAAGAACATAATGTGGAAATGCCTCATATTTCATGTGAATGTTCATTGTCTCTATCCAGTCATCTATTAGGGAGAGCAAAATGATGGCATTCTAGCATCCCTTTTTCAATTCTTAACTGGAATATATACTTCTATTAAGAGAAATAGCACCCAACCCCACCTATGAGATTGCCCAATGGTACTGTTTGTGTAGAGGCACAGAATAAATATTCGTTATTTGTCTCTTTTTAAGTCAGTTTACCACCATTTTCCAATTGTTTTTAGGAGCATTAGGAACTCATGCATTGAAACACAGTTATCATCCCTACTGATGCTCAAATTCCCAGCGGCAGCCTCTTCACCTTAGAACTCTCTGACCAGTTCCCTGCGGTCACTTTCATAAGACATTGGTTTCTCTGAGTGGGCAAGTGTGTTTCATGCCATGCTGCTGGGCTGGTCAGGTTCTAGCTGTGACAGAGCACAGGGCTAGGAAATAAATGGCTGATTGAAAGAGAATTTTTTTTAAAAAGAATTTTTAACAGCTCATGATTTCTTACTGATATTTGTAATTGAAATTATATGCTAGAAACTTTTTCCTTGATTTCATATCTTATGTCAGTTATTTCCTGTCTTCTATAGGGAAATCCTGGTCCAAGACCAGAGTCCTTAATATCGAATTACCACAACTGTATTCTACATTAATACATTGCTTCCAAATACCAAT
>PVJO010031894.1:0-13810 GCA_004026905.1 Hystrix cristata
ACACCTTTTCCCCAAATCCAGCCTATCAGAGGTCAGCATTATAGTTCCCAACAGAGAATCTGTTCTCATCTTCTTCAGTTCCTAGCAGTTTGCAGCGGAGTTCTTCAACCTACTTAAGGAGTCTGTGCTAGGACTTCAGTAAACTCAGGCTTCATTCTTTTCGCCTGCCTAATTCAAACCCTGTAAGGAGAGAATCTATGGCCCTAGTTCTCTGGAAACACACTGTTTTGAAGTCTTCTTTCAGAGGGGAGAGCACCAAAGAGGTAAGGTGGTTTTGGGGTTCTCACCCCTGGGACTTTTTGAAAGCTCCTCCTTGGGGCCAATCCTGGGAAAGCTGGTTCTAGAATTGGGGTATGCCCATGCTCACTGCTGACACTCACCAGAGGTTTTAACATTTTGGAAGTGCCGATATCACTCCTGGACATCAGAGCAGGTGAAGAACTTATCAACCTAGCATTTGTGTGAATAATGCAATGTTTTCCTTTCTCCATTTGTATTTGTCTCTAAGCACGAACACAAAGGATTTTATACCTCTCGTGTCCTTATAAGCCTGGGCATGGCAGCAGGAGCTCTAGGTGCTACTGATAGCTTTCTGATAAGATAATTAACTGTTCAAGGAAAAAGGCCACAAGAAAGCAAGGACTGACTACATTGCGTTTTGTGGGGACATCACTGGCTGCAGTCCCTGAGGGGATGGGCTAAGGATGTGGAATGGAGGCTCAGTGCTAATGAAAAGGGGAAAATTTGCCAAGAGCCGATCTGACCGAATGACATGGCATGAGAAAAAAAAAAATGCCACCAAGTTTTAACAGAGAACTGACATAAGGCTGAAATTTTGAACATCATTTTGAGAATGACTGTGGCTTCATTACTGAGTCCCAGTAACTCTCCCACAAGTTCAGGGCTGGCTGGATGAGAACTAGAGGGAAAACCTGCCTTTCCAGGAATGGACCAATATGGATTATCTGGTACATAAAACCAGTAATTCTCAAATTTAACACAAAGACAAACTGGCAGATAGATAAGAACAAACGCATTTCCTCTTAATATGCTTAAGTCATATGTTCTGGGGCAGACTATTTCTAAGAGTATGGAACTTTTAGCTGAGATTAAGAAAATGAACACATTATAAATCTGCAGGCATTTAAGTCTTTTTGACACAAAATGATGAATTAATGAAAGAAGCTTTAAATCAGACAATCCATAATACTTGATGTAGAAAATGTTCCAGCTTCCATAATCCTTTATTAAATATTTAACAAGTTGCATCACTTCTTTACAATGACTTCATTTTGTCACATTACTCTTTTGCTGTCAGAAAAACAAACTACAATTTTTCTTTAGATCTCTCAAGAAGAAAGAAAAGCAAAAAAGGATTTGTTTTTAAACAAAACTTTACCTGTATCAAATTCCACCATATTTTAAAGCTATTCTGATTGTGAAAATGAGCATTATCCATAAGTTGTCTTAAAAAAATGTCAAGGTAGTTTGGTTTTGACCATTGTATCAAATAGTACTTGGCTTTGTGTTAGCAGGTGGGTTTATATTAAAAAGTTACGAAACATCAAGAATTCATTTGGAATGCTTGAGACTCTTTTCACCTTAAAAGTCACTGTTTTGTTCATGTTTCATTTGATAACAGGTCCTGAATTAAGAAATGAAACAAATGAACATCTTCTTCCTAGGCTCTGAGGGTGAGAATCCTCAGGACACAGCTTGGAAAAAACTGTAGAAGAACAAAATTCTCACTCCCTTTTGAAACCAGATTACTCGTAGAGGTGTAAAAATGCTATACAAATATATACATATATATTTGGACAGCATGTGTACGTATATATGTATATATGTTACATATGGAGTAGTAAAGGAAGAACAAAGTCACACAAAGTTAACATGAAGGAAACTGTGACAATCTAGGTGAAATTAGTCTGAGTACAAGGGAAGGACAGACTTACAAAGGAACATGGACATCTGTTGATGAAGGTCATGGTCATGAAAAAGGCTTTTGATGTACCGGTACATGGTGGAGAATGCAGTACACTAGAGGTCAGGCACCAACAGCAATGTCCTTAGATTCCTACTGTTACTCCTTAAGAACAAAACTAACAAAGAGACATGCACTACAAACATGCATTGTTTGGAGCGTAACATCTTGGACAAAGGACGGATGTTAAATGAGAGGTTTCCTTGGAAAATTTCATACCAACAGAAAACTATCCCTTTCCTAGAAAATATCAACACAGGCTCATGTCCTAATGCTACGGCATTTTCTCTGACACATTGAAAATACTCTGGGCTGGACTGTGCGTATGCAAGTGTATATACACTGTTCATTAAGGCTTATATAAATAAAAAAAGTGGTCCAAAGTATATCACATTTCCTTCCCAGTTTTAAAATCTAAAGTACAAAGTGGAGTCTGTAAGTCTTTATCTTTTAACACATCTCACTCCTGAAATTGGCAGTTTTGACATGACTTAGGATGTACCCCGATGCCTAAACAAGACAGAGGTAGTGCATGATCTTCCGGGGGTCAGGACGGGGCAGGGAAGGCAGTTACCCTGCACAGCAGCATCCCTACTGGCAAAGCAGAAAATGACACCAGACAACCTCTCGTTCTCCTGGCCACAGGGGTGCAGGGACAGGGTGAAGGGAGAGGACAGAAAGAGGACAACTAGCACACTAGGTAGGGGCTAGAGAGCGGATGGGCTCAAGCTCTCTGTGTAGAATTTAAAATCTCAGGTGTGAGATACAAGACTATTAGGAAAATGCAGGAATCGACTGGCAAACAACTGGTAACTGTTACAATTCAAAAGTTACTGCATATGAACTTGACTTTTGACAAAGCCAAATAGGATCTAGCAAGATCAAAGAGCAATGGTATGGTACATGCTGTCTATGCGGTAAGGTGAGGTGCAGAAAGTGGTTCAAATATTTTGCAAATTGTTTCTCAGAATCTGCCACTGCATCCCTGCATGGGAGGAATAATCCATGTCAAGTTGCTTTATATCATTTGCCATATGAATTTAAGGACTATCTGATGTCACCTATTACTGGGCCTTAGAAACAAAGTATCTCCCATTCTTAATTGTCAGAGGACTGGCACAGAAAATGTTTCAGGTGAACAAGGAAAAGTGCACAAGGGAAGCTGGACACATCATAGAATTGACAAGTACCCATCCCAGAGGCTGTGGGCAGAAAACAGCACACAGTCTGAGCTAATCCTGCTGGGAGGACTCCCCAAATTTACCTTCAGACTAAGTGGGGCAAGAACAGAAAACACCCCGGAATCCACAGCAGCCACGTCATCCTCCAAGCCCTTCCACATGCAGTGTGCACACTGGCTGTCACTCAGCTTCCTGTGAATGGCCTGTGACAACTACGGCTTCTGCAGGGAACCAGAGAAATGGGATTACAGCGATACCTGTGGCTCAGGAGGTAAGAGGAAGCAGAGACCTTGGTGTGCAGAGCAACCTGGCTGCTGGGACAAGGAGGACAGGCAGCACTGCCCTCCAGGCCCAGGCCAGCTTGCCGGAGTGGAGGACCCAGCTGTGGCCCAGCAACCCGTTCGCCATGCAGTGCATTTCCTCTTCCGCCACCTGCAGTTATGTCATGCAAAAGACCAGGAGCGGCATTAAAATTTACAGACAAAAAGATACAGGACCATTCTAGGCAGAGAGTGAAACTTTGTAAACAGCTGAGCCTAGTGAACTGTTGATTTAAAAACAAAAAACAAAAAAACCCCAAGTATAACAATATTTAGTTGTCATTAAAACCAGAGGGTAGATTAAGGGACAGATGAACTGAAGTGTCATTCACAATTACTCCCTTTTAAGTATTCGTCAGGGTATACATCAATAATTCTTATACATTCCTGACTTGAAAATGATCTGAGTAGTTTTTCTTTTTGTATTTTCAACACTTAGTCTAATTAACATTCAGAGATTATTCTGATTTTTTTAAACATACAACTTACAAAATGACAGAAAAATCTCAGTCATTACACTAGAATCAGATTTCTCCTCCTATAATTACACGGTCTTTCTTAAAAACCATCAAAGCATACTTCTTGACTTAGGCCTTGGCATGATTTTTTAAAAGATAACTCACTCTGGACTAATGAAAGTTACAAAAAAAGGATTTTTGCCACACAGACATTTGGTATGTTAACTGTAGGGGGTAAAAAAAAAAATCCCACCCAAAAACCAAAAATGAGCATTTAAAAAATAATTACTTAACACCCAAGTTTTCTGAACACTACTGAGTATTTGTAAACCAGTATGAAAAGAGAGCCAACACTCAGCTACGTAGGAATTCACCTTCTTTTAGAACTTCAGGGTTCTGTACCCCCTCAGACCACCGTTCACAACCACAAGTATCCACGGTTCCTCATATACCGCCTAGAACCACACGAATGCAAGTGATTTCTTACACCAAAGGTTATTCTAACACAACACAGACTTTGAAACCACAGATTGCTGTTTTATCTATGACTGGCAAGAGATCCAATCTCCAGTGTCCCCTAACTTAGCCACAACAGGGCCTAGGAATAACACAAGTTAAACAGGACAGCAGGGTTGCCGAACTCCCACACTGTCTCTGGCATCTTCTCAGAACACGACAGAATTCTGCAACAGAGATTTACAGGTGGGAAAGAATCAGACTGCACAGAGACCCTCAATCCTCCACCACAACAGCGTGACCTCAGCGGATCAAGTCAAGTCTTCTTTCTCACTTTTAATCTAGCATACGAGAGACACGGCTCAGGCAGTACATGGTATTGAAGCATGCAACAGGTCACAGGTAACAAAAGTTGGTTAGATTAAGTGTATATTAAATAAATCCTCGTAGTTGAGTAGAAATCACAAAACAACTGGAGGGACAGGTCTGTGGGCTCAGCTTACATTCAGAGCTTTATACACCAGCAGCCAGATTCACCACTGACAGATACTGCACCAGAAAGAGGTGTGCAGGGAAAAGAATCATCACATTTAATGTTTATAATGAAAAACAAACAAAAACAAAATCAGATATGACCTCCATGTGGTACATAAAGTGCCTTCAGAACTGGTGCAGTTAGAGCAAGAACTAGTTATTTAGCTACAATCAGCAAAAGCATAAAAAGGAGACTGAATAGATCTGGCTTCCACAGTTTTGAATCAAGCAGTGCTGAGTTTCATTCAAAATGTCTCTACTACAAACAGCAAAAGGGGAAACATCATAAAAGGGTAACTGTACAGTAACAGGAAGGGTTAAGTAATTTCTCCCATGAGAAATGACAGCTTAACCCTGTCTCAAATGTGTAATAGCACACGAAATTACTTCTAAGGAATAATGGTGTGATTCCTTTCAAGTTAACACAAATATGTCATGCTATGTTACAATTCTCTTGGCCTGTAGCTATTATCTAAATTTGTACAAAAAAGTAATATCCAGTTTATTTTCATTCTGAATATGGAAAAAATTATTATTATGCCTAATATTATTTGAAATTCTCTCAAAGTTCTTGTCTGTAGAGGTTTTTGGACAGAAATTAATTTCCAATCCTAATAAAGTAGAGGGGTGGGGTGTCAAAGTACTTCAAAAATAAAAATATCATTGACATTAAGCCTGGTATGAAATTCAAATACAAAAAAAATATGCTCACTTTACCATGTACATGAGACAACTTTAATTGTTAATGAAAGAAAATCTGAAAATCAGTCTAAATCATTTTAAAAAGTAAACATGAATTGTAATACTATACCTGTAGAGTGATTAATTCCATTCACTGTCATTAGAAAGTATGCAAAATATTTATTAAGGGCTTTGCCTGCAGAGGCACAACATAAACAGAACGAGTCCTCCTGAAATATAATTAGTGTACACGTCAACCAGGTGAGAATCCGTGGTGAAGAGTGGGATTCAGCGGGGACCGGGTTCCCGAGTCTGAAGGCGGCATGGCGGACAGAGGCTGGGCTCCGGGGCCACGCCGCATGGTGCTGCTCCACCGCCGGTTCTGCAAGTCTGCCAGGCAAACGCAAAAGTGCACGTGGAACTTGCTGGGTGGACCGTGGCCCCCAGGAAGGAGGCCTTAGTCCACCCCTTCAAACCCTTGCGCATTTTCCACGGCCATGAGAAGTTTCTCTCGTAAATCTTCAAAGGTTTCGTATGGAGGTAAGTCAAGGCGATTGAAGCTGCAAGAAGAACAGAAGGTGTAGGTGAAAGGCTACCATCCTTACCCTTTAGTCACACAGCACTCCCTGGCTTTGGCCAATGGGGTGTGTGGTGTTCGAACAAGGAATGAAAAGCCTTAGCCACAATTTTGAGTACCAGGAAATAAATTCTAGCTGTGAAACTGTCCATGCCAAATGGGCTATATTCTCTACAGGAGAGAGAAAAAGAATTTTCTAGTAGTCCACGAAACCTCTATGGCCAGATGTGGATTTTAGAAGGAGGCTGGCGGGAGGGACCCACAAAGGCAAGGCAAATGACACACGCCTACACAGAGCACAGTGCTTGAGGGGTAACAGAGGAGCTGAGACGGGCCTGTGTCCAGTGCAATTACTCATTCTCCACTGGGCCCAGACCACGTGCTCTTCTCAGAATCAACCCCTGCATTTTCATCACAAGCCTGTGAAGCAGGTAAGGTCACTTCCATTCTGCAGATACAGATCCTGAGCCAGGGAGGCAAAGTCCAGGTGCCAGAAATCCCACTTCTAGGAATCCTGCAGACTCCAGAGCAGGCCCAGGGTGCCTGGAGTCCCACAACAGCAAAGCTAAGCCACTGCCACTAAGCAGAGTCTGGCAGGCTGGTGCCATCTGGAGTGAAGAGCTACATTTATGAAAAGCTTCTACATCTCAGGAGGCTTTAGACTGGGGTGGGACGGTGGGGTGGGGGGCTGAAGTCATGCTGGTTAAAGTGAGGACTTCATACAAGTGGATGGGCTCCGCAAGCAATCAAGTCCGGTCCATGTTGTGATTCTGCCATTGGCTAGCTGCGTAACTTTGGGCAGGTCACCCAAGGTTAGCTTGCCTGTGAAAAAGAGGCTGCTTACAGGGATGCCAAGAAGGTCAAATCAGCACATATATACAATGGGCCTGGCACACAGCGAGTGCACGGAAGATGGTGATGAGTGGTTTTACTCATTCAATAGTCACTGGCTATCTACAGAGTCAGGGTCAGTGAAGGGACTGCAGATGTGTAGCTGCCCTGAAATGGCCAGAGACACTTGTCACAGCTCAGGATCATTTAGGAGAGGAGTCAACCTTGTTTCAAAACTCTGTTTGTCCTGCCTCATTTGGTTCACTCAGTTTTAGAGAGGAGGAATTCAAGGCATGGAGAAGTTAGACAATTAGCTCCTGGTCATGTGGTGAGTGGAAGAGGAACGTCCAGTTGTTGACTTTCACTCAGCTTCCATAGCACAAGCACCCATACCATTTGGGTTTGAAACTGCCCTGCTTCCAGGGGCTGACATGTGACTCCAAGTATGAGCAGAACAACAGCTCTGACCATTATCAGCAGCAGCAGTAAGGAAAAAAAAACACCTCCATGCTGGGGAGGTAACAACCCCTAAAATGGGGAACAAGTCCCACTGAGCTCCATGGAGATTCCTAAGAGCCAGGAACATTAAAAGACACGGTGCGGTTCTCAAGTGCTGGTTCTCGGAATCCTAGAACTGCAATCCTAAAAGAACCGCAGAAGAAAATTTAATTTTCTATTTTTGTATTGATGATCAAAGAGCATAGTTGCACTCATCGTTAAGACAGAACTCTACTTTTTAAACAGCGCAAGAAGGAGCCTTTCACAGAAAGTGACTTCTGCCTTGCAAGCCAGGGCCTGACAGTCCAGGGCCTGCAATTCTTGCAGGGTCTGAAGATCCATTCTTGAAGATCTCTGACAGTTTTTTCCCTTAAAAAGAGGCCTAAACATGATTCAAGTTTGAGAGGCACTGGAGCACTGGAGAGAAAGGGTGAATGGGGCACGTTAAGATCTGAGGTCTGAATTGTGTTACTGAGGCTCTGGGCCTCACTTTCCTTATTTGTAGGAATGGGGTGATCAGATAACGTAACTTTTAGGATTGTCACAATTATGAGTCAGTCACATCCGTGCCTGGACAGTATTGGAAGGGGACAGGCGCTCAGTAAGCACTTGTCACTGTTACTTGTGCAGGAACTGGCTTTGGTTCGCCACTGGCAAACAGGGTGACCCTGAGCTGGTTACTGCTCACAGTGGGCTCTGGCTCTCTCGTGTGAAAGGTGTGTGAGAAGAAATTACCAGTATGGCAGGTGGGTCTGGGATTCCTAGTAGGAGTAACTTGGTAGTGACTTTCCCAGAACAATGAACTGAAGCTTTAAATAAGTGCACACCCAATGGTTGCATCTGAAGATCCTACAGAAAGAGCCAGATCTTCCAGCCTTTGCTTTTCTATCAAAGCAAATTCTTAGTTTGAAGCTTAACTGTGCATTTTACACTCTTGTAGATCATGGAGGAAATGAACCGCCTCCACAGCTGAAGGTCACTTGGAACTGTGCAGAGAAGCAGCCATAAGACTCCCGTTTCTGTATCACAAGACAATTGGGCCTGGCTGGGAGGCAAGCCACGCAGGAGAGAAGGACAACTGCCCCATCCACGCGGGTCAGAGCTGCTTATGACATGTCCCCTCAGGGTGGCAGATCAGTGTGAGGGAGCACCATTAGGAATAGCTGCTTGCTTTATTTCTGTGACACAGAGACAGGAAAATAAGCTTTAGGAAGAGCGAGTTTGCTATCGTTTACCCTTCCTGGGTCTACTTTTGAAAATAAATCTTTGAAAAAAACCTTTTCCTTCGAAAGTCCCAGTGCACAGGCCACACCAACTAAATCCACATCTCTGGGAGCGGGACTCCGGCATGAGGGTTTTTAAAAGCTCGCTACATGGTCAAGAGCCACTGATTTCATCGCCATGTCCTAGTCATGGTGAAGCATGTGGGTTGAGAGACTGAAGGAAAGTTCAACAGCAAGACATCTGTCCACAGGGTCACAAGCCTGAAGCTGGCTCCCCAGACTGGTTCCCCTGGGAGAGTATAAAGAGGGGCTGCTCCACAGAGGTGGTCTGAATGATACAGTGGTGGAGGAGCAGACTGTGTCTGGCATAGTTCAAATCCAGGTTTGGGAGTCTGAACTCTGTGCTCCCAGGCAAGTGTTCTCACGCGGTATACCACCACATTAAACAGGGCCTGGCCCACAGAGGATGATTGTGGCGGGTAACTCAGGAGCTCTCTTAGCGCCCCACTCTGACTCTGAGCCTGGGACTTCCCATAGCCCTGGGCTCAGACTGCTGGCTGCCTTTCAAACTGAGGCTGTCACAGTCCAGAAGACCACACTCGGCCTTGACACTGACTGGAATAAAAGCTCTAAACGACCAGAACATTCTCCTCCTAGAATAAAAGCAGATAACATGAGCAATGACTGTTCTGGATATTCACCCATTTCAGGCTTTCAAGGGCCCGACAGGCAATGACCACATTCATTCCATTCAGAGTCATGTGAATGGCATGAATGGAAAAACTCTTTCTTTCTGGCGAGGCAAGGGAATCACACAGAAGCAAAGAACCTTTCAGAGCCAGCTTCTCACAAAGGCATTTTCATGAGAATTCCTCCCGCCGCCCCTTCTTTAGGAAGGGTGTTTCTTATGGCAGGCGGCCGCAGGCTGCTGTGTCAGCTCAGTACGGTCAGCACAGGATTCCTAAGCCCTCTCTGTTTGTGGGAAAGCCAGGGCCGTGGTGCTCGCACTGTCCCAAAGACCCACTCCAGTGCTTCCTGAGGAGCAGGACAGAAAAGCCTCCACACACACACACACACACACACACACACACACACACGCACACGCACACACACAACCAAGCAAGGTACACTGAGTTTGGATTAGCAAAGTGCTGCTTTAAAACACTCCTTGGGGTAAGACTACTCCAAGCTTGGTGTCCTGTATCTCTTCCAAGAAAGTATCTGAGACTTCCTTCCTCCACTGGCAGCCAAACAGGGGCCTTTTGAGGGTGCTGAACCCCTTCACTTTGCAGTCTGAGGCCATGCCGCACCTACAGACCTCTACATTCCTCTGGCTGCAATCATATAACACTATATTCCAGGGAACTACGGGTTATTTACAGGCATGGAAGGCATTTTAGAATTGATGCTTCTGTAGACAATTTTATTCTAAATCTTAAACAACCAATTTAAGGTGGGAATAAAAACTCAGCTCTTTTGAGAGGTGGGAGCAGCCATGTCCACAAGTGGTAAGTGGAAGTCTCTGCTCACTAGAGCGATCAGGGCAGACAGGGCTTGAAGGAATTCCCGACAGTGTGGAGGCTTCAGCCTGTTACATGCAAACACACTGGCTCCATTCAGGTGGTGGCTTAAGTTTTGCTAGCATTTACTGTACAATCCATGCCCTCATCTGCATCAGTTTTTCACACTCTGAGCTATTTACAGACAGGAAGTGTAGCACTCTATACCTTGAGGCCAGTATCACCCAAGGCTGAGTAGCTAAGATACTGCTGGTTCAACACTGGAATTTTCTGTCACTCACCATGTGTGAGCTCTGGGGAGTTTCTCAGGGCTGCCCCATTGCTCTATTGTAAACAGCTGAGGACCATTGGAACCTGGACAGAAAAGAAAAAGACATGTCAACAGGGCTTGAGGTGGCAGGATAAAGCTGCATGAGACTCAAAGAAAAGGAGAGCGAGCAGGGCAGCTCCCACTGCCAGGGCAGGGATTGCCGATTGCATCCTGACTCCTGTCTTTTGCTGTGATGCAGAATTTAATGCTGGGAGGCATGCGGCCTGCACAAGTTCACACAGGGTCTGCCTCCCCTCGGGACAAGTTGCCCTGGTGTTAACAGACACAATCCCACATGCAGGCAGCTGCATCCTGTCCATGGGTCCGTGCAGAGTTACACTTAAAACTACTTTTGGGAAAGGAATAAAGTGAGAATTCAATATACAGAGCAGACACAGTGGATACTTTACTATAAAGTGCTTATTATAAGCACTGAAGAACTGCGTCTCCTGCAGGTCAGGTATCCTTTAAAGGACCACATATGTGAGCCGGGAAGATCTAATGTTAAAGATATAACCAAAAACTAAATTGGAAAAAAAGAAAAGAGAAAAGACAAGACTAACCTTACGGTTCTCTGCACAAAAATTCCCCCATCCCTCATGTGGGAGCCCCCGTTACATGTCTATGTGACAACTCCTGAACCTGATGCAGGCACACTGGGCTGAGAGGCTTCCCATCCTATGGAGAGGCCCGACCAGATCTTTGCCGGAGGAGGGCAGAATCTGATGTGTGTGTGCTGCTCACCATAAAGTTCGGCAAATCCATTCATGGGTACGCGGGATGTCCCTGTGACAAACTGCAGTAACCGGATCCGCTTCTCGGCGTCCATCAACAGCACAGCCTGCGCAACAGAGGCAGAAAGTCGTTGTGACTCCAGCCGACACAGGGCGTGTGCTGCTGAGTGCAGGCAGGCAAATTTAATCTGATGTACCCTACCATGTAATAAGATCCAGGCAGAAAACTGAGTCCGTTTATTATTTTATGTCCGTCACAATCCCAGCCTCTCTAATCTTAGAGAGTGATCATCAGATCTCTTATTCTTCTGCCAATAGTCCAAAATAAATAACATAACAAGCAAGTGCCGGGACGGCGCTGAGCTCAGGTTTCTGTATTTGAGGCTTGCCAGCTCCCCTCAAACCAATTATAACTATGCAGTAATTCAGAAGGGTCTACACAAGGGGAACCCAGGTGAGGAGAGGGGACTTCAGACTGCAAATTCCCTAAAGATAACATTTTATAAAAAGGAAAAACAGTAGCACGAATAGCCCTCTAAAATTGTATGTGTGTCTAACATACCTGAGTTATTACAGGAATTGAACTGGCTTTACTGGGAATGTTATTTGAACTGCTACAAAAAATATCTAAAATCAAAGCTGAGTAAGACTTGGTCTAGAATTTGAAGATTCTGCTTTCTTTTTCCTTTGTATGTCTGGGCACTTGGAATATTAATAACAGACATTTAGAAATTCAAACAAGTCAGATGATTTTTTTCTTGTACTAAATAATCAGCCTTTTTTTGGGGGGGATGAGTTAACTGTTTTTTGTTTTTTTTAGTAAGTTTACTATCTCTCCCTTGCTCCAGTCCATTCCCGTTTCCCTTCCCTTCTAAAATGAAAACTGCAAACACTGGCCCTAAGATAGCAAATCATATTTTGTTTGCATCTTTGGATAAGAGATATAAGGATCAAAATGGTTTTTAGAATTAAAAAAATTGAGAAATTTATTTCTCCACAGAATACGGCATCTTGGGAAAGCAAGCCCGGAGAAACTGTTTATTTGCTGAGAAAGATCCCACTCTGATTTCCACTTTGGAAGCCTTAGTTCCAGCACTCTGGAAGCCCATGAACTCCTTTTCAAGAATCATCTTTCTCAATGAGTTCTGCAAATAAAAGGCACTTTAACAAGATGGTCTAGGAAGGACCAAGCACTTTTGTTAGGATCAGCCTTATTCAAGTCTCACTGAAGTTACAGAAAAACCACAGAGGCTCAGTTTGTCTCCCCTCTCCCATCTGAGTAGAACAGGCCCTGATTTCCAGCATCAGTCCTGAAGCAAGGCAGACAGCAGGCGGCAGACGAAGGCACTGCAGAACCCTGGCCCCCACTGGGGAGGAGCCTGAAGCCGGGATTGGGCTGGAGCCCTGGAGTTACCTTCCAGAACCACTGAATGACAGGGTGATTTGGGCAGTAGCCATTCTTGTAAATAGAATGCTGTCTCCAGTCATTCACGTCAACATCACCGAGGCCGCACATCAGCAACTGCCAAGGAAATTTACCAGATGTAAATGAGGTAGGATGTGAGAGCCGGAGAAATCACACACTGAGAAATAAGTTTTCCTTAAAGCCAGTATTTTGTCATTCTGCAAAAGAGCTGAGCTGGTAATTCAAGAAAACCTATGACTGTAGACATGTAGACATGTGTCCCAAACCTGCCCTGCCACACTGGATCACAGAATGTCACAGGTAATGAGAGTGACTTAATTCCAGCCCCAGGACAAGGCCATGACATTGATATTGGAAATAAAGACTTCATCAGCCATCTTCCTAGTCCCCAAGCTTAAATGCAGTGTTCATGGATGTCCTTACACTCTGTCAGCATGTGCATGTTACCCTTCTTTCCCCCAAAGGGTCTTTCATCTGAGTATCAGAGCATTTCTCTACCTTCAAGGGAATTACTACTCATGACAGCAAAAACTCATCTCCCTCAGATGGATCAGTTCAGGTGACAAGCATCTCATTCTTCTGGAGACCTGTGGACTGCAGACATGTACGAAGGCAGCAATGGTCTCCTTCAATTATTTAGTCTAAAGTTTGCTTTTCTTATCATGTAACTCTACAGTACAGAAGGTTTCCTGTGGACAAATGAGTATGACATTCCTACACAGCAAATGTCATAAAACAGAAGAACAGCACCAAAGCCTGAACGCAGGGTTCCTACGGCCTCACTGGGCTAAAACCTTAAAGGGCAAACCCGTGAGGTTGCTTCCTTTGCTCTGCCTCAGTGATTCCGTCTGGGAAACACTGGGCTTGCAGTGTCCGACTTCTACGACATTGTCTATGTTGCAGTTTCCACTTTAAGGTCAAAGTGCAGAAATTCAGCCTGTGAGAAATGGCTACTGGATGTGGCTTGGACAAATGGCTGAGTGCCGTCACCAGCTTGTCAACAGACACAGCCCCCTTCCTTTCCCTGATTTTCCTGATAAAACAAAGAGTGTTCCTTTGGTTTTCATGTTGTGATCT
>PVJO010031895.1:0-13805 GCA_004026905.1 Hystrix cristata
GGCACACCTCTCTGCTCCCTACAGAATGACTTGTCTGGGAGACCTCTGTGGTTTTTTTTTTTTTTTTTTTTTTGGTACTGGGGATCGAACTCAGGGCCTTGTGCTCGCAAGGCACCTCTGTGTGTTTATCACACTCAGGGACAGAAAAAAAGGTTGGTGTCCAGCGATGCAGAGAGATAGAAGGGAGTTTTGATGAATGTTGGACTTGATGTTGAGAAGGGGATGAGTAATGGGGCAGTACCTAAAGTGATGCTGATGAGGACGCTGAGTCTTTTCCCAAGAAAGAGTGTGGCTTAGCCTGGGTCAGTATGGCTTTACGGGACTGTATGGGTAGGCCTGGAAATCTAGGGCGGGGGAGAGAAAGAGAGAGAAGGAGAGAGAGAGATTACTGGGCAATGCCATGGGCTGGATTCCAATGCTAGTGAGATGGACTGAATTCCAAAGCTAGTGAGATGAACTGAATTCCAAAGCTAGTGAGATGGACAGGGTTCCAGCAGAGGAGAGGAGTCCTCAGGCTTCCTGTGATGGCCTTTCATGGGTCATGGAAAATTTATTGAGAGATAGCTCCTGAGAGACAGGAGGGGACCTGAAAGTGACTTGCCAATGAGCCTACTTCTCAGAGGAAGTTTTATAGAGCAAAATCACAAGGTGGGTACAATGTGGGTCAAAACTATGATCTACCAATAACATTACAAGGATAGCTGCTTAGGTAATATTGATCCAATGGGGAACAGGTCATGTAGCAAGGGTACATGGAAGACCAAAGACCTTTTTAGGAAGAGATGGATCTGGAGGTTCCAGTTGCCCACCTGGGTGGCTGATGTCTATCTAGACTTTATTGGACCAGGTGAGTATAATCTTCAGTTCATTGCTTATCTCAGGGAGGCGTGTAAGCCTGGTCATTCCATCTTTATCTTGAGGTCTGGCATTTGACAGATGCACCTCTAGCCACAGTTGTAATGTGTTCTCATCTCTTGCATTGACTCCCTTGAGGGCCCAGCCCTGTCTGACTGCCTGTAATATTTCTGCCTAACTTAGCTGTCTGTAATAGTGGGGCAGTTGATGCACAATATTTCACATCAGTTAGTACAAAACCATGAGAAGGATATTTAAAGGAAATGCTAACAGAAAAACTTCTAATTTATAACAGCCCAAAAAGTGTTTTGTGAGATAAGAATATGGTTAGTATATCCAGCAAACAAAATTTGCAGTGCCCGAGAGCACTGAGTCCCTCAAATCTTCCTGGAGCCTGCTGGCGTTTGACGCACATTGATGATGTGTGCCTTGCTGGCAGTCGTTCCCGCCTGCGTCATGGTTCTGGGCAGTGAGGGCCCACGTGCACGATGGCAGTCCTTAGGATCATACAGAGTTGGAAAATTCCTGTCACCCAGCGATGTTCTTGTAGCCATAGGAGTGCAACATGCTATTGACTTGTGTGTGGAGGTGCTGGTGTAAACAGACCCACTCAGCGCCAGGCCTGTGAAAGAACAGCATGTGTAATTATGTGAGGTAAGATCTGAGAATGGTAATAAACAACTGTGTTAGGGATTATGGATATACCGTAGTGTGCTTCTAATTACTATTTTAAACTGTGCTCCCCTTCTACTTATATTTGTTTAAAAGGGTATTTTTTTTTACTTTTTATCAGTCCATGTTTGCAGTACACACTGATAATTCATCATGAGGAGTTGGTACATGTACTTTCCCTTCCCCTCCCTTTCCCCCTCCCCTCTGTCATAAGCAGTTTACCATGTCGCGCTGGCAGGTGCCACATATATTTTGTGTTTCCTGTGCCATTCATTTGCATCAAGAAGCCACATGAAGTGATTGCCTGTGACATCTAGATTTCTGTAAACAATCCTGTGATGTTTGCACAATGATGAAGACACCTAAGAACACCTTTCACAGCACATATCCCCATCACTAAATGACATGTGACTGTATTATGAGTCTTTATAGTTTTATAGTTCACCTAATTTCGTAAAATGAGACTTAAGAAGCACTCTCAAGTGTATGCTGGCAAAGGCCAAACTAACTTCTTTTATATAATAAAAAAATTAGTGAAAGGCTGGAGGTTTAGCTCAGTGGTTAGAGTGTTTGCCTTGAAAGCACAAGGGCCTGAGTGCGATCCCCAGTGCCGAACAAAAAACAAAAAAACAGTGAGGAGTATGATTGTTTCTTTCATAAAAAATACCCAAATTTTGTAGGTTAAATCACATGCACTGAACAGAAAGTCTTTTGATCCATTGTAAATACTAAAGGAAGTGAGGGATGTGTGCAGTTTTAGTTGCATATCCACTTATACGTCTTTGACATCTCTTACTTTATGCGAAATTATTCAATTTTTAAAAAGAATATAGTAGAAGAATGGCTTCTTCTTCCTCAGTCATGTGTTGTGTGAGTTCCTCTTCTAGTGCTTTTTGGCTGAATGCTTGTGAGGATCAAGATAAATGTGGGAATGGCAGTGAAGGTGGGCCGAGAGAAACTGAGCTCCTGGGAGCTGCTGTCAGGGAAAATGGCTCTCTAAGACCTTGTTTGAGATCTGAGATCTAGAGAACATTCTAGAAAGACTGGAGAAAGCATCTGGTTTTCCCAAATTACGTGTTCGGAATTAAATATCTGTTTTCTGCCAATATCATCTTTTTTTTTCTCTTCATTCTCTGCATTCTCTGCCTTATTCTTCTTGCCCAGAATAAGAGAAATAAGACTGTGTGTCCTTGCATGTTACTCGGTACAGTTCCAAAATCTAACAGCTGTAGCTCCCTGCGACTGGGGTGGTGGGGGCTGCTCACCTCTTAGTGGTGGACTCAGCACTGCGGAGGGTTCCCCGGTGTCCACCCTGCCTGTAAGGCTGGGCCCCAGCTCCTGGCAACTTTCAGACCCGAGCATGTTTGTTCCTGTCTACGAGAACACGTTGCTTCTTTTTTTTGCTAGTGTTCCTTCTTTGTTGATATTCTTCCTTCCTTGACTCACCCCTCAGATCCTCAGCTGTGGAACTCGCCTGCCTTTATGCAGTGTGTAAAACACTCTCACATCTTCCCCGCCACGGCTAGAGGGCAGAGTCGGGCCAGTCACCGTCACATCTGTTTTGCACAGGCAGAATGGAAGTTCACGGAGATGATGAGATGTTTGTGCTTGGAAACCAGTGGACCAGGAACTCTGCATTAGATCTTCTCGCTTAAATACACATTTTTAAATGAGATGTATTATGTATGTGCACCAGTTCCCCCCAAGGAATGTAAACATCGTGTACTACAGACACATACTAAAAAACATTTTTTCCTGCAGAGCATCAGTCATGTCTCACTCGGTGTATGTACAGTTCAGTCATGGGAAAGGCTCTGAGCACCTCCGGGTTTCTGAGTCCAGGAGCTGAGGCCAGGCACTGCCCAGGGGAGGCGTGTGGGAGCAGGAACTCTCTCCTTCACCCTCCTGCCGAGCTCATGCTGCCCAGCAGGCAGCCTTGGTGGTGTCTTGGGCTCTCCCATGGGTGCATTTTGGAAGCACAGACCCTCAGGGTTGGTGAACTGTGTGTGCGCTCAAGACAGGAGACAAGCCCATGATGGGAAAGGCAGAACTGCGCACCGCAGTAGCGGGGGCTGCGTTGTCAAGCTTTGGAGTAATGGCCAACAAAGGGGCAGTTCCATCTTGCATTAGGATGTCTACAATACTTACCCCAGTTTCAATACTCTAACTATAAACTAGAGAGCTTGTTAGGGGCAAGAGGACAAAAGAATTGTATCTTCCAATATTTCTACAATATTTGGAGTATTTAAAATAAAAAAGTATTTTCCTTAAAGTCATCTCTTAAATATGGCTATAAACTTTTTAAAGCGAAACAGCCGAGGACAGAAATATAATAGAGGTTGCACACATTCATAAATCCATCTGACTCCTAACAAGCCCAGCTTGTGAAGTGTGAAGCACATTATGTTAGAAGCGTAATTATAAATCATTACAGTAACCACTTGATCTCACCATAGTACATTTTTACGGTTGTACTTGAGTGCTCGCTTAGGATTTTTTTTCCAAAATGTACTCAGAAAAGAGACAGTCGTATAATAAAAGGGAAAAATTGTAAGAGCATAACAGTAACTTAGAAATACTCAGTGTAGAACCACTTGACCGGGAGAGTCTTTCTACATGGTTTGTGCTCTGCCCTAGAACCAGTTCAAGGCAAAATGAAAGGGGTGGTGGCCACAAAGTGTTTTTTCAGATCCTTAGACATTAGCCCTTCTTCCCGACTCCATTGGTCTCAGGTGGGAATAAAGGATGCTGCAACGTGAGCTCCTCCAGGACACAGCCGCATCTGCCTTGCTGGGCTTACTGCGAGCGCACACAGCACCTGCCTGTGGCTGTCACTCAGTGATTCTGCTGGAAGAACAGATGAAGAGAGTCCCAGCCTGCAAGCCTGCCTAAAGAGGGTGGGTGCCTGTCGTAAGAGACTTCTGCAGACTGGAAATCTTTTAAGACTCAGAGTAGGGGCTGGGGATTTAGCTCAGTAATTAGAGAGCTTGCCTTGCAAGCACAAGGGCCTGAGTTTGATCCCCGGCACCACACACACACACACACAAAAGACTCAGAGTAGATGAAGGTTTCAGTCATGGTGGCCCCTCAGACAGCCTCCAACACTGAGACGTTTTGAGGCGTGACCATCTCTATTGTACTTCACATCATTCATGGTGCTTTGCCCACTCATTACAGAATCGATTTTATTACTCTGTGTACCCTGCTCTTCCTTCTTTTCTTCTTTCTTCCCTCCTTCTCTCCCTTCCTTTCTTTCTTTCAAAATGGCATATTGACTTTTTAAGTGCCTTTTTAAATATGTTTTATTTCATTTTGGTTAACCCATGAGAGTTGTATGTATTCATGGGGTAGAGTGTATTTGCATACCTGAACGCATCATGTAACCGTCAAGTCAGGGTAATTGGCAACATTTATCACATCTTGATGGTAAGATGTGCAAAGTCCTTTCTTCTAAAAATTATGAAATACACATTTTAAGCTGTAGTCGCCCTACTGTTGAGTAGAACACCAGAATTTATTGTGATTTTTGTTCCATCGATCAACCTTTCCCTGTTCTCACCTCTCTTTCCCTCACTCTCCTCAAGTTCTAAAAACCATTATTCTACTCTCAACTTCTGAGGAAGCAACCTTTTCAGGTTTCACATGTGGCTGAGATCATGTGGTACTTGCCTTTCTGTGCCTGGCTATTTCTCTTAACCTGTTGTCCTCCAGACTGTTTTATAGTTCATCTTCTGTAAGCCACTGTTGTCTGTATAAGCCTATCGTCAACCAAGTGTTACTCAAGTTTAAAATGTCAAGAGGAAAAACATCTTTATTTTGTCACTAAAACTACCAACTAGCCTTAGATGCACAATTAGGTGGAACAATTTTTTGATCTTGACATATTTCAAAACCTGCAGTGGTACCTTGGTTCACAAACTTAATTTGTTCTATGATTTTGGAAGATGGCCACCTTCATGTTTGTGTGGGAAAGATGGCAGCAGTTGTGTTTGTCACCGATGCAGAGTTTGCAAACAAAAACAAAATTTTACCAAATGCTTCTGTTTGCAAACCAAATTGTGAGCAAAAGTGTTTGTGAATGGAGGTACCACTGTATTTGGTGAAGTCCTACTTAAATGAATAATTTTTTTCACTACAGAATTTTAACTGCTACTTAGAAGAAGTCACTACTTAAATAAGTGGTAGCCAAAGCTCATGATACTAGGCTTTCCATGTAAGCAGTGTAGGATAAATCTAAGAATTAGTCCTACCGTGTGTATCCTTCGCAGCTCTGCCCCTCTCTCACAGTAAATTCATTAACCTGTTTATTCACTTGTATACTTTATTGTAAGCACAATCATAATTCTTAACAGTGAGCCAGCCAGATGAGCAGCACCTTGAGAAAGCCAGGCTGAGCTGCCCTAGTCCTGGGAGGTCCAGGCATTCTGCTCTTCCTCCATCCTGTGATTGTTACTCAGAGCATGAAAGAACCCTGTGGGTAAGAAAAGCATGTCTGTGTCGTGTAGAAGGGAGGAACATGGCAAAAGAGCTGGCTCAGTGTGGCTGTCATGAAGAGATTGCTTGTTTTCTGCTCATTCAGCTTGGATTCTTTACCGGTGGAGCTTGGACTTGGTTGGTTCTGCATCAGGGGTTGACCAGGAGACCCCAGAAATCAGCACGTAGTCCTAACCACTGACGACCCCCAAGCCCTATCAGCAATGGGAAGAGGCATGCAGGGCAGTATCGAGAGGACACAGTTTCTAAGCTTGCTCCCGTGTGAGCCGCACAGGACTTGCTTGATCCCTCTGGCAGTGAGTTGTGATAGCACCCATGATATCAGGATGGATGGCAGCTCACGCCTAGCAGCCCATGGTTTTTATGGTGGGGTGTCATACAGGTATCTTCTGTATGGCACAGACCAAAACTCTGTTCTTTCCCCAGAAAGAAAGCAATTGCTAAGCATAAACTCCACTTTTTGATCACACTGCACAGGCACAGAAAGTCACTCTCTCAGCTCTATGCATGGCAGAAACCTTGCAAAACCCAATTTCCTTATACCAGATGAAGGCCGACCTTGCAAAGGCCTCTGTAGGCAGCTCAAGCCTGCACTACTGGTGTTATGCCCTTCAGTCTCATCGTGTGTCATTTAAGTAAGATGACCTGGTTTGGTGCCCACAGTTTCTTATGTGGACGTACCTGAGCAGGACCTGGGCTGACATGGACAGACCACTGCATCTGTATGAGGCTCAGGCAGCCCTGCTCCTGAAGAGAGTGCAGAGGACCAGAGTCCTTAAGTGTGCTGTGTCTGGAGATGAATTTGTACACAGCAACTCTGAGCCAGCCCGGGCTGTAGAGCAGGACAAGGAGCCTGCGCTGGAGGGGAGGACCAGGCCCAAAAGTGCGCCCTCACGAGTACCAGCCAGACATGTGTTAAAAATGGCCAGCGCTGAGTAAGAGGGCACACACTGTGATCCTTTCCCCAGTGGTTCCTTTTAATGGAAATTAATCCAGTAGACATGGATTAAGCTTGAAGAATTTACAGTGGTTCACACAATTTTGTTTTTGTGTGTGTGTGTGTGTGTGTGTGTGTGTGTGTGTGTGTGTGTGTGTGCAAAAGTGGTATACATCCAGTAGAAACTGTGCTTTGAATCTTGAACTCGGATCTTCCCTGGGCTACAAGATATGGGTTGATACACTCTTCACAATGTTGGGCAGAGAGAGTAAGCCATGGCCCCGTCACTCATGCAGTCTCAACGGGAAACAGCAGATTCTCACTCTGGAGTGTTCTCTGTTGTTAAGCTAGGTTTGGTAGGTTAGGGTGTTAAATGCATTCTCAACTTACCATTTTTTCAATTTATGATGAAATCATTAGGACATAATCTCATGGGTCAAGGAACACCTGTATATCACAGCACTGCCATTGAGCATCATCTATTTGCCAGAACCGGCCTGGTCCTAGATGGGATTTAAATTATTCTGGAAATAAGGCAGGCAGACAGTGGAGACTGTTTCATACCAGGCACGGCACAACATGCCTTCTGTGCTCTGTAAGGTGCACAGAATGTGAGTGTGATTGGAGTCATACCCAGGACCTCCCTGTTCGAAGTCACTCAGTTTGTTCATCCCATGTTGATCTGGGTGGTTAGTTAAATAAATTTCCTGCATTTTGAAGCATTTTAATGCTGAATTTATTGGTGTCACTTAAAGTCGACAGCACTTCTCAAAGAGAAATTCCTTAAATTTTGTCCAGATGACTTACTTTATATATTACTGTATTCAATGTATACAGCATGAATGTTACTTTTCCTTGCTATAACCACATACCTGAGAAGAGCAGCTTAAAGGAGGAAAGATTTATTTTGGCTCCTGGTTTCAGAGGTTTCAGTCCATGGTCAGCTGCTTTCATTGCCTTTGGGCTGGCGGTGAGGTGGAGGAAATCTGCTCACCTCATGGCAGCTGGAAACACAGAGCAAGAGAGATAGAGCCAGTCTGTTTGGAGGACTTCCTTTTCCTTCTGCTTTTATTCATGCAGGCCCTTGCCCATTCAGTGGTGCTGCCCACACCCAGGGCGGGTCCTCCTCCTCAGCCAGCTGTCCCAGGTACCAGTTGTCTCTGGAGACACCCTCATGGACACACCAAAAGTGTGCTTTCCTAATTGCTTAAGTTTTTCTCAGCCCAATCAAGTTGAAAACGAAGGTTAACCATCACAGGAGGCTAAGGGGACAGTGATATTCTTGATAGTCTGAATTCTTTAAGAGTTTAAATTTTAATGAGGACATTTTAAATGTCCTCACAACTCTTTTAGGGCTCACGGTTAAATGCTTAATTTATTTCTGAACAAGCAGTTTCTTGAAGTGGCCATAATGTGGGCATTCTATTAAATTCCTATGCAGTATTCTTTATAATGCTAAATCCACTTATTTTATTCTTATACATTACTCTTCAAATATGGAATGCTAACACAGTTTTCAACAAATAGATTTATGCCCATGTATTAAATTACACGCACTTTCATTTGTAATGTTCTTCACATTGTTTTTCGGTTGGTATATCTTTTTTTTTAAATATAGCTTTGATATCATTGGAAATTTTTTTCTGACTTTTTCTCTCTTTACAGCTTCTTGCTAGCAGAAATCAAAATGTGTTCCCCCTCAGTAGGAAGGGAGGAGTAGTGAGAAACCTGAGCTCTGGATTTCTGGCAGACGAGGGGAAAATGTCTTCTTTTTTGGTTTAATATTTCAAGCAGGAGGTAAAACTAAGAAGTGAAAACCTATAAATCAACACTGAGTTTTAGAAATGCTTTAGTGCAGTGATATTTCAACAAAGCAGGTCAGTTACAGCAGCATTTAGGACTCTTCCTCTTCCATCCCCATTGGCTGGTGCAGGTTTGGGATTATTCCAGAGCTGCCACTGAAGGTACCTGGTTCCTGTTGCTGTGGTTTGAGATTAGGGAAAGGTTTAGGGGATGAACAACTTTCTAAAGGCAAGCTTTTAAGAGTATCATGTTTGTGGCGGGTTTAGTGGTGCTGATGAGGTTTAAATTACCCTGGAAATAAGGAAAACTTAGATGATCGTAACAAATCCAAGAACTAACGAGAGGTCATCACAGCTGTTTAAATACTAGTGTTTACTTAAAGACTGAAGTCTTTATCAAAGTGAAGTTAACAACATGAAGAGGCGATTGCTAATTGAAATGGAGATGATCATCTGCACATGTTGACCCCTTTTTCCACTTTCTCCCAGGGATTTCCAGGCAACACAAATTCAGAGAGCGTGGTGCGTTACAGTCTCCAGCCTCCCTTTGAAGCCAGGTTCCTGCGCTTCCTTCCTGTAGCCTGGAACCCCAAGGGCAGGATCGGGATGCGGATCGAAGTGTACGGATGTGCATACAGTAAGTGTTGCTTGTCCCTGCGTGAAATCATCACCCCTGTGGTGTATTGTAAAAGCCAGATGGCCACTGGAATGGAGCTGCTTTTATGTAAAGCCTTCCTAATGCTGGCCTTGATTGGTATGGTTGATGTCAGAAGTGGATCTGAGCAGAGCTGTAATTTAGATTCTCTCAGTCAAGCCAAGTACCTGCCTCAGACTCAGCTTTTAATAAAACGGGTGGTGTTCAAACCAATATCGATGATTCCCTGTGGCTGATGGTGCATTTGTGACATGAGCCCGCCGCGGTGTGGGACACGGAGCGGCATGGGACGTGGAAGGCCTGAGCTGGCCCTCCGTGTAGGATGCAGGGTGACTGCTGGGTGCAGATGCCCAGCCTTCCGTGCGCCCCACAAGAGCTGGCTGTCTCTCACTCTCCTGTTTGCGCCCCTCTGGACTGCTTTTGTCCAGTGCACTATGACTTGGTTTGCCCCTAATTTAGGAATGTCACTTATATTACATTTCCCTGTTTTCTCAGTGGAGGATAAAAGTAGCAAAATTTACAGACAGGTGAGCATAAAATAATTCAATCAAGTATATGGGAGGATCAGTCACAGTTGCTGTGTTTAAGAATATACTGCCGTTTCTTAACATAAAAGAAAAAAGATAGCTTAAAAACTACTCATTTAGAAAACTGAGGAGTAGTCCAGAGATGAGGTGAGTGGGAGCTCCTCAGAGGGCTTGGCTCTCCGGTCAGGTTGCCTACTGAATGTAGGATTGTAAAGCAGATGTGAATTGTTTCCAAATTTGGTTCTCGTTACTACTATGCTGTTCCAGCTGTCATTTCTTTATTCCATCAGTAGTCTTGTAAAAATTTAGCGGATACTTGCTATTTGTAGAGAACTATTAAGCATAGGGTGTGGGGAATGATTCTAAAATGCTTCATTTCCTTTGTCAAGTTTTTACGAGAAGTCATAAAACTGTATAAAACAAGTAAAGGGCATGGGTAGTGAGATGGGAGCTGGAGAGGGTGCTTGTGTTAGCTTTCCCATTGCACTGACAAAATATCTGAGGCAGTCAACTTAAAAGGAGGAAGGGTTTGTCCTGGGTCATGGTTTCAGAAGGTTCCGTCCACGGTTGCTTGGCCCTGTGGCTTTGAGACTGTACGAATACAATGCCTCATGATGGGGAGCATGTCATGGAGCAGAGATGCTCACTTCCTGGCAGCCAGGAAGCCAAGAGAGACAGGAGGGGGACTGGCATTCCAATGTCTCTTCGAGGGTACAGCCCCGCAACCTAGCTTCTTCCGCTAGGCTCTGCCTCCTAATGGTTCCACCACCTGCCTGTAGTGCCAAGCTGAGGACCAGGCTTTCAACACATGGACTTTGGAGGGACACTCAGAACCCAAACTAGAAAGTAGCAACATGGGTGCGGGAGCAGACAGTTAGGGATTCTGTTGGTGCAGGGCTGGGGGTAGGCACATTGTGAGTGTTGAACAATATCCTTTCCACTTTGGGAAGCCAAAACACACACTGAAAGGTTTCTGAAGAAGAGCCTGAGTCAAGGAAGATGTCAGCCTAGACTTCTCGTCCCTTGCTATTGACAACTCAGATATGTTGCTCTTCATTCAGTTTTCTAACTCTGCCTCTGCTTCCCAGTGTCTGCATTTTCTGGAACCACCTAGCACAGACACCATTGCAGTAGTGGTCTGTGTCGTTCCCTTCTTTCCATTGCCATTTCTTCCATGTGTCTCCTGGATTCTCAGAGTTGCCCGCCATGGCATGGTCTAGGTCACCTGACCTTTAGAGTTTCTCTTCGGTCTGTGAAAGTGGCCTACGCCTTCTCTCATTACTTTGGAAACCACTTCAGGTTTGCTGACTTCAAAGTAGAACATGCTCTTTGATGGGGATTTGCCATTAGCTTGATGTATTACGTGAGGAGGTACTCTGTCAGCTCCTCGGTTAAAGGTTGGTACTAGGAGGATCAAAGCCACAAGTCTAGTCCCTGGCAGCACAGTGCAGCTGTCCTGGCACCCGTGTGTGCCCCTGAACTCAGTGGACAGGCACAAGGAGGTCCTAGTGTCAAAATGCAGATGTAATGCTTGCTCTCCTTGTAATACGACCACAGGGTGTCCTTTACTAATAGTGGTTCTGTATTCTTTATATCACTAGTAGGAATACTTGTTTAACGGAACTTTGGATCTTTGTTTTGATAATAATTTCATACAGTGTGGTTTATGACCAAAAGTGAGAGTTACTGTCCTTACTTTTTGTGTCTCCACTGCCTGGTTTGTATCAAGAATAATGTCCAAGACAGCCATCACCAAGGCATATTATGGCTCTTAGATGGAGAACCTCTTACTAGTTTCATTTCTTTACATTTCATTTGTGATGAGAGTCACTCTTCCTTTAAACACTGGGCATTTTCATGGTTTCCTTGTGTGGCACATGCATTTCTCTACCTCCATGGCTCTTTGCTATTTCAAGAGTAAGGATGGGGCTGAAGGGCTGTAGTTGAGTTCCATCTTTGGTAGCCCTTGCCATCTAGGGTCCATATTCCCTAGGGACTTGTTCCAGGCCTTGTACTTCGGCCTGAAATATCCTCTCTTAGGCTTGTCGTCCAGTTTTCAATAACATTTACATATTGCCTGATGAACTCTAAATCAGTCACATGTCTAACGCAGGGCTCTGAAGCCCCAGATATTTTCCCAGGCACACTCTTCGTTCCTTTAGCTGAAGGGTTGTTCATCTTTTAGGTATCTTCTGTCTCATCTCTTCTTCTTTAACTTCTGGTGTTGATGTTCAGTGTCATTCTCTAGTGGTCTCTATAGCAATGTGTTCTGTTCCTGTCAGATTGAATTGCACTGGCTTTGTTGTTGTATCATATCTTTATGTTTATTAATGTGTTGATTGTTTTCACAGGGTGAGGGAGGGAAGGAAGAAGGAAAAACTATACAGATCATTGGGAATGTGCAATTGGTGGGTACGGAAGCGGTTAGTCCCATGGGGTTTGTACATCTGTCATGTTGGCACATCTACTGTGTTTCAAGTCAGCTGTTATGGATGCAGTAAATGGAATAGAATGTGTAATTGATTCTTATACTTTTCTTTTTAAAAATATTGAATGTTACAGGGAAAAATTTAGATTTCACTTAATAGCATCTGTGTATGTCAATATCCATAAACCCGTTGTCAGCATCCTATAAAATAAAGTATGTACCTTTGGAACATCTACTCGTAGAACCTCCTGTCTAGTCCTACTCTCAGTAGATCTGAGCTTGGGAAATGTGTTAATGTGAACACAGCAGCATGGAATGAAAGTGGAAGTCGTTGCCTTCATGGAACCAACCTGGAAGCTGGTAATGATCTTTAGTACTCTAGAGAATGCTGACTTAGAGTAGCCATTCCTGATATGGAAAAATAGAAAACAGTCAAACTAGATTAGCAAAAACACACTAGTTCTGTTCAATACAGTGCCTGTTTACAGAGATTTCACTGTGTAGTCGCTGTGCTAAGGCAGGTGTGTGGGGCCCTGACCCTGCCCAGGTGTGGTGGAGATGGAGCAGGGGTGGGGAGGGAGGATTCTGTAGAACCAGGCTAAATGTGGAGGCGGCTCTGATTCTCCACTTATGTCACATTATAAATAGAAGATATATTTTGATGTATCCAAAAGTAACGAGGGCAAAGTTCTTGAAGCTTTAATCAGATAGCCTTTTTTATTTGACGGTAAGTTGAAAAGTATTAATGTTAACCCTAAAGTTATATAAGAGAAAACAGCACCTCGTATTTTTGGGTATAATAGATCCTGTTTTAATGCTGTTTTAATTTTTCTGATTTCTATTACTGTTATTACACAATTACTCACTGATGTATTTTTAATTACCTCCTAGATTAAACGATTGCATCTAGGACGACTGTAACTAAGGACTTTGCTGAAAGCAAATCTTGAAAAACTTATTACACATTTAATAAAGTACAATGGAAGAAGCAAAATTGAATTATCTAATGGTAACGGAATCATTTTAAGCACACTAGGCATGATCAAAATGTACAGCCTAAATTTCTGGTAGTTTGTTATAGCCACAGACACACTGCCACTAATCCCCTTCAGGGTGCCACTCCTCACTGTAGATGCTGGTCCCCGCCGTCCTCGCCACTTGCTGAAGCAGTTCTGGACTCCTCTTCTGTGAACATCTTCTTGGGGTGTGATTTAAAACACGGCGACGGTTGCTGGTGAACACTCACCAGAGCTGGCGTGTGAGATTCTGGTCTTTACCAAGGCTGAGACGGCCGCGAAGGGGAGACGTTTTGAATCCGTTCAGGATGTCAAGGCAGCCGCAGCAGTACGGCTGAAGACACTCGAGAAGTGGGACTTGGCAGAACTGTCAGGAAGTGGTGAGAGCAGCGGGACGAGTGTGTTGGAAGGGAGGCGCG
>PVJO010031896.1:0-13799 GCA_004026905.1 Hystrix cristata
TGATGATTTGAGTCTGTAACACAGGTCCCGTGCTCACTTTGGCAGCACATATACTAACACAGGTCCCAAGAAACAGTAGGAGGATATCGTGGTTTGCACCTGGAATATCACCCAATGGCCATGTACTGGGGGATTGTTTGCTATCTGATAGGCTTTTGGAAGATGACTGAATCATGAAGATTCTGACTGCATTAGCCAATCAATCCATTAGGGCTGAAGACAGATGCTGGGTCCCCATCTTCCTGGTATAGGTATACTGATTGTCAGTCACCAGCTTTTACAACTTCCTATTCCAGACCATGGGTGTGGCATGTAAAAATCTCCAATCATTGGCCAAAACCATGAGTGTCCAATTGTTTACTTAACTCCACCTTGCCTTCTGACTTGTTCTACCTCTGAGTCTCTCCTGTGGTCACCTTAAATTCCAGCAAGGATAAATATCTTGTGGCATGAGTCAAACTACTCCCAGAAGCAGCAAGTTTCTTCCTCCAACAAGGCTTCACTTGGCTGATCCTGAGGTAATGACCAACTGGAAGATGGCTCAAGACTGCCAGTTTATGAAACAAGTTCCAAGCTTACTTTCGTTCCTTTCCTACAAGGCCCCAAGATTATTGTTAGCACCTCAAACAGAGGGACTTTCAGTCACAATATAAGAAACAACAACAACAAAAAAAGTGGTCTATTTCAGGATAAGGTCTTTAGCCTGTGGATATGACTAAGGTTGTGCATCTGAGAGGGTCTCTAAACAAAGGGGGGAAGGTAAATAATTAAGTACGGAATTCACTGTGCTAATTCTGACTGGAAAAGCACTTGCAGTTTACCACAAAATGTTTGGGAGGCTGATAGAGCCGACTGTAACCTCCACGTACTAGGACAATGAGGAAAGGGAGAGGGCACTGCAGGTTAGGGTTTCAATTGCTGTTTTTGACCACTCTGAGGGGTGTCAGTCTATTTGTTGAGCTGGCACCCTGTTCTTTTTTTGTTTGCTTTTTTTGTTTTGTTTTGGTGCTGGGGATCGAATTCAGGGCCTTGTGCTTGTGAGGCAAGCACTCTAACCACTCAGCTAAATCCGCAGCCCCCGTTATTGTTTTTTGAGACAGTTTCTTGCTGTGTAATTCAGGCTGGCCTTGAGCTCACTTTGTGACCCAGGGTGGCCTTGAACTCACAGTGCTCCTCCTGCCTCTGCCTCCCGAGCGCTGGGATTACAAGTGCCACTACACCCAGCTGACACCCTGTTCTTGCAAGAAGGAGAAATTAAGTTTTGCTTTCACTGCTCTTCTTGCCTCTAAAGTCCATTCTTCAGGCCTGGACAAGTAAAGTCATTTTTCACAATTGGACTGCTGTTTCTCCTTTGCAGTGTGGCCACACTGAAAGTAAGTTCCTTTCTTTCTACTTGCTTCCTGTTTTGTCAACTGGACAAGACTGAGGGATTGGGATCCCCAAGGTGGGCCTCTGGCCTTGAACTTGGTGACAGTCACACAGTCACTATGTTAAATAGATGTTTCCTTGGGGTTGGGGATTTAGCTCAGTGGTCAGAGTGCTTACCTTGCAAGCGCAAGGCCCTGAGTTCAGTCCCCAGGACCAAAAAAAAAAAGATGTTTCCTACAAATGAATTATCATTGCTTTGCAATACATCAGCCCTGCCAGCTTATTTACACTCCCACTTTCCCTGTCAAGTGAGGAACACTGATTCAGAGCTATCTAAACCTATTTCTCCTGGGGGGTAGGGATTTAGCTCAGCGGTCAGAGTGTCTGCCTCGCAAGCACAAGGCTCTGAGTTTGATCCCCAGCACAAATAAATAAATAAATAAATAAACCAACCTATATCTCCTAGTGTAATTCATAAGACCTCAAATGAAATTCCTTTAGTTTTATAGTTTCTGAGCTTGAATTGATTGACAAGGTCCAGTCAGCAGAACACTGAAAAATGTCCACTAGTTTTAGCGAGAGGTAGATCACTGGTGTAGAGGACAGCTCAGATGGGATGACCTGAGGACCTTGGACTTTCCACAAAAGCTGCTGGGCAAGACTTAAACACACAGCCTGCCTTGAATTTTGGCAGAATGCCCTAAAACTCCTCTTGGAACAAAAGGAATCAATCAGGCCATTTGTCACCAGCAGTCCCTGGTTTCAACTGACTGTGGAACTTCCCACCCTGCTTCCCTAGGGCTACCACACCACCTGGTGGCAGTTTGGAATTACAGTCCCCAGTAACAGAGAGACCCCTCTCTCTCTCTTCTTTCTGTCATCTGGCTCCTCTGGTTTGCTGTCATTCTGTGGGTTCAGAGACACAGGTTGCTGCTGATCATATCACCCTTGCTGTGGCCGAGTAGGTAAGAAACACAATCTAATTTTAGTATATATGCTGCCGAAGCGAGCACAAGAAACACAGTCTAAGCCAGGCTTGGTGGCACAGGCCTCTGATCCCAGAACATTGAATGTATAAGGCAAGAGGATTCCAAGTTTAAACCCAACCTGGACAATTTAGTAGGACCTTGTCCCAAAATAAGAAATAGGGCTGGGGATTTAGCTCAGTGGGAGAGTGCTTGCCTAGCAAGCACAAGGCTTTGAGTTCAATCCCCAGCACCCCAAAACCAACCAACCAACCAACCAACAAAAAACAAATCCAACAAAACCCCCCAAAAAACAAACAAAAAAAAATCCAAAGAACAAAATAAATTAAAAATGGACTGGGGATGTAACTCAGTGTGACAGATGGGGTGGATGGGGAGAGGAAGAGGAAAAAGGAGAACGAGGAGGAGGAAGATGAAGAGAGGAGGAAGGAAGGAAAGGAAGGAAAATCTATATATACTTTCAATCATTATTGACCAAATCCTTGAGAGAGTGGCAAGCCAGCCTAGCACAGCATCTGTGGTCATGACAGTGGTGATCCAACAGTCACCAGACTGCTGTGGTAACCCTACAAATTGGAGGTATCCCAGGCAGACAGAAAGGACTGTAGGGGAAAAAAAAAAAAAAGCTAAATCAGAAACGACTGTCATGAAGGAAGGGGTCTATAATCATGGGTCTCTAGAGACAGGAGGCAGAGTATGTCACAGCGCCACCCAGGAAGGACAAAGATTGGTAAGAGGCAGAAAGAAGGGGACAAGCCAGCATGGTGCCGCACACCTGTAATCCCAGTGTAGTGGCTTAGTTTAGTTATTATGAGTAGGCAAGTTAGAGCACCCAACAATAGGGTTGGATAAAAGAGCCGATTCAAGCAGCATTTTAATCAACCAGATAGCTGTGTAACTCATCTCTTTGGAAACAAGCCCCCTTACCATGCTCTGCTTCAGCATTTAAGATCAGGACAGGGACCACAGTTTGAATTTTCTGCTCAGAATCCCCTCATGATGAACATCTATCATGAGCTTTTCTTTTCTCATTATTTGCAATAACTGTCATAATTTCCTTTTTTGCTTGGGGACTTCATTCTGTAGCCACAAGCTCAATTTCTACAGAAGTAATGATTTTTCTGCCAGGCATGGAAGTGCCTATAAATCCAGCACTTTGGAGGCTGAGGCAGGAGAATTGCTGTGAATTCAAGTTTGAGACCCTCTCTCAAAACAAAAATAAAAACAGTGCTGGGGATTTGGCTCAGCGTCTAGAGTGCTTGCCTTGCAAGCACGAGGCCTTGAGTTTGATCCCCAGGACAAAAAAACCCCAAAAAACCAAAAAAACAAAAACACAGGGCTGGGGACTTAGCTCAGTGGTTAGAGTAAGCACAAGGTCCTGGGGGGTAGGGTTTCAGCACTACAAAACAAAACAAACCAAAAAAAAAAAAGAGAGAGAGAGAGAGATGATGTCTTATTTGTGGAAAATGTCTTTGATTGTAAATACAATGGTTAATACAAAGGAAGATTTAGGTTTCTGTGTTAAAAAAAATCATTGAGCTGGGTGTGGTGGCACATTCCTGTAATCTATAATCCAAGCATTTGGGAGGCTGAGGCAGGAGGATCACAGTAAATTTGGGGCCAGCCTGGGCTACACAGTGAGTTCAAATCCAGCCTAAACTACGTAGCAAGACCCTGTTTCAAAAAAACAACAATAATAAAAAAATTATCATTTGAAGGAATGTGGAATTCTCCAATGATGGAGAATCTAGCTGCCAAATCCAGTGTGAGGACTCTGGGAAAGATCCCCCAGAGCAAGATGGAGATAGGCCTTGGGGGAGGGTACAGGGAAAAATGAAGCCCAAGATGGCTGTACTACGGTTCAGGCCATACACTCTGCAGAGTGCAGAGCAGGCTACTGAGAGAGAAAGCAGTGGCCATCAGGTTAATAGCTGCCATCTTTTGTATGCCCAATTCTGATGTCAGATCTTGGCTGTCCTGTTAAAAGCCTGCTTGGTCTTCTGCCAGAAGGACTGAAGATAGCATTCTCTGATTGGCCCCAGGTGCAGACTTGGAACCTGTTCTGCAGATATATCTCAGATCTCTGTGATTGACAGGTAATGCTCATTTACCCTAATCTCCTCAATACTCCAAGCCCTTTTCCAAAATTCCTTTGTTCTTTGTACATTAATAAGTTGTACATAAACTAAAGTTAATGATGCCCACAATACACTGTTGCTTCACACCTAGCTTCTGTATTGGATCAATATTAGCTAAGTGCCTATAGTTGTAATGCTATAGGTTGATTGTAGCTTGACCCATAGTTACCCAAGTTGTGAATTTGCTGTAAAAAATACTCTTGAAAAAGAGTCTCAGTGGCAACCTACTTTCAGGACCCTTCCTGTCTCTCAGGAGGACCTTTCTCTCAATAAACTTTTTCTATTCTTAACCTCCTTTGTCTTTGTATCTATTCTTAAATATTGGGAGATATGAACGTGGCACATCTGGCATCTAATAGTTTGAGAGTCCCTGTGACAGAAAGGCCTGTAGTGGTGGGCGACAGGCCATCAGGGAAATATAGCCAGTGCCCAGCAAAGAGGCCAGGATAAGGCTGGGGGATGCCCTCACTGATCACCACCCTCTGCTTTGGCCCTCCTGTGGTAGGAGATTAGGGCTGGGACAAACTGGGCAACTAAATGGGCAAAATGTGTTAAAAACCCGGTACAGAACACAGTACCCAAAATGACTCCATAGTACCTGAGCATTGTGGACTGATCAGAAAAGTGCTATTTTCAATCCTTAGTTTGTATCTGGCCCTGTTCAAAGGACCAATCAGAAGATGCTATTTTCTTTGTTGTTGTTGTTGCTGGTTTACTTTTTTGGTTGTTGTTTGTTTTTTTGAGACAGGGTCTCACTGTATAGTTCTGGCTGGCCTTGAACTCATGACAATCCTTCTACCCCAACCTCCCAAGCACTGGGATTATAGGCATGCACAACTACTGTCACAGAAGATACTATTTTTAATCTTTCATTTGCATGTGGGCACAAATCAATCAAAAGACACTGTTCCTGATCCTTCATTAACATCTGGTGGGAAGCTGAGTGAGTCTTTCAATAGGACAGTTTAAATCTGGTGTGACACCAAGTAAGTTTTTGATAGAACAACTGTCCCAATGCCTTATTTGCATGAGGGGGCGCCCAGCCCAGGAATTTTTGATACAAAAGACCTCTTTCCTTTATCCTCAGGGCCATTGTGAATGGTCTTTAGCTGGTACTGTCTCGGGTGGCGGCGGTCAGGAGCAGGCGACCTCCGCGTTCTTAGTGCGCCCCCGGAAGTGCCTCAGGAGCTCTGGTAAGCTCTAAGTAGGGGGCTGCAGGCACCCCACGTCGTACTTCTGCTCACTGCCTCCAGCCGCTCAATTCTCAGCCACTGCTGAGATGAATGGGACACCCTAGCTTAGTACCAGTGGGAGATAAAGAAAGAGCCGGAAAATTTGAGGGTGTTAAGTGGTCCCTTCAAATGACTGTTCCCTTGGCTCAGGTCCATGTGCTCACATAGGAGGCTTGCTGAAAATAAAAAAAGCCTCATTCAAAGGTGCCTCTAAGGAGATTGCAGAGCCTCATCATTGAAACATCTCACTATGTTCTGATGTGTGGGTCTTTTATAGTAAAGAAGTATACTGAGAGAGGGAATATAAAGAAACAACAGGGGCTGGGGATTTAGCTCAGGGGTTAGAGTGCTTGCCTTGGAAGCACAAGGCCCTGGGTTCGATCCCCAGCACCAATAAATAAATAAATAAATAAATAAAAAATAAAGACACAACAGCCATGTCCAGGCTTGTTTCATCCTTCTTGCACCCTGACTACTCCTTTCCTTCCCTGCGGAGGAGAAACTGGACTTCGGCCTCCTGGTGCCAGCATCTGCATATTCTGTCCTTCCTCTGGGCTTGAGGAGAGGTGGGGGATGGCAGTTTATTCCCCATACCTGAGGAAGTTTGAAGAAGCCAACTTTTTAAAGTTCTGTTTTGCAGTGCTTGTTACAGTTCTGTCATTCTGGGAAGCTAAATCTACTACCAGAAATTTACTTGGGTATTTGGATGACGCTTTGTTATACAAGGACACATTCTAAACTCAGGTTCCCACAAATACCACCAAGAGTTCTGCCCTGTGTGGAACAAATCCTCCTAAGACCCTATTTTCTGACTTGAATGTGCTGTCTGGATCTATTAGGTGGAAGAAGTGGGAAACCAGTCTCAAAGTGTGCAAATTTTGATTACCAAAGTCTACAAAGGTGACAGGCTAATGTGAACCTAAGGTCACATTTATGGGTACTTTTACTTTGTCATTAATGTCAGCAAGGTGCCTGGGTGATTAGAGTGTTGAAAAGTCATATAGAGTGAGACCTCAACTTAAAAACTTTGTTTTGCTTTTTTGAGACAGGGTTTTGGTATGTAGTTCAGGGTGGCTTGAACTATATAATAGTCCAGGCCGGCCTTAAACTATTTTTGGGGGGTGCTGGGGATCGAACTCTGGGCCTTGTGCTTGCTAGGAAGTACTCTACCAATGAGCTAAATCTCTAACACCCCACCCACCCACCCTTTTTGAGACAGGATCTCACTATGTAGTTCAGACTGGTCTGGAACTCACACTAATCCTCCTGCCTCAGTCTCCCGAGTGCTGGGATTACAGCTGTGGACCACCATGTCTGGCTTTTAGAAACATTTTTTCCCCCTGCCATTTCCATTGCTAAAATGAGCCTTTCCATCAGCAGCTCCCAAGGCTTTGCCTTAACACTGTATAGCCTCCTCAGTTTACTAAGACAGTGCTTGTGTCTTCAGTATGTTTGTACTTTCTCTTGAGGCAGACAGGAAGCACCTGACTCTTCTCCCTTTTCCTATAACCCTGGAAGGAGGTGTGGTCAGTGACTGTCATGTCTTGCTGTCTCCCTCTTCCCTCCTTTCTCCCTCACCACTCCTAGGCTTACTTGCCCCCACCCCCAGGCTTACCTCGTGGCCCCTCTCCAGGCTGCTGTTTCAGGAGCTACAGCTCTGATGTCAACCTCGGTGACCCTCCCCTGCTCCTGCCTCTCTGAAGTGCTAGGAAACCACCCCTAACAGAGACCAGGGAAGGATCCAGGCCAGTATTAACATCCCCAGCTGTCTTAGTTACTTTTCTCATTGGTGATATAAAATGCCCGACACTCAAAGTTAAAGGAGAAAAGATTTATTTTAGCTCACAGTTTGTAGAGGTTTCAGTCCATAGTCGACTGGTTCCAAGGCAGGGCAGCATGGCAGAGTGGCGTCACCCAGGAGAAACAGACCATAGTGTGGCAAGCACACCACAGCAAGCAGCAAGCCTCCCTTTCCCTTTTATCCCATCAAAACTACCAGCCTTTGGATGGTGCCACCCACACCCAGGGTGGGCCTTTCCATTACCCACACGCAGAATTGTGCTAAATCAATCAACAGACTAATTTAATATCACATACCCTTGATCCAGCCAGTTCCAAAAAGCCCCACCTATAAGCACATGAGGCTTTGGGGGAACATCTACTGAACTTTGTTTTGAGGGTGTTGGGGATTGAACTCAGGGCCTTGCAGCTTGCTGGGCAAGTGCTCTACCACTGAGCTAAATCCCCAACCCATGGTGGGGACATCTAGACATAAACCATACCACCAACGAAAGCTCAGTAAGCTGTGATTAACTTGTCTTGCCCCTCTGAAGATTCCCGTTTCAGCCCTACCATTTTTCTTGGAGATATGACATGTCAGTCAAACGTTGCTTCTCCAAAGTGCTGCCATTGGGGCTGGGGATTTAGCTCAGCGGTTAGAGTGTTTGCCTTGCAAGCACAAGGCCCTGAGTTCGATCCCTAGCACCAAAAAAAAAAAAAAAAAAAAAAGTGCTGCCATGACAACTGCACTGTGCTGGTGGGTCCAGGAGCTGTTTGTCCTGATTGCTGTGCAACAGGCTCCAATTTAAACAATAGAATTGAATTTGGACCAGTCAATAGGGTCTGGTTGGAAAGTCTGCTTTTAGATTAGTTTGGACTAATCAGCAGGCTTGACTATGGTCCAGTCCAGGCACATACCCCTAACACTTCTCAGGTTCATCTAGGAGGGCTTGCTCTGGGTGTACTGACTCCACCCTATCATCCTGCTGCCCCACAGATCCTGTTCAGATAAAGCCTCACTCGGTAGTCCTGTAAATCTGCTCCTGATTTATTTCTCAGGTAATGTGGACAGAGCAGTCTCTAGCTGCTGTAGTCTCTAGCTGTAAATGTTAGGGGTTGTTAACCCTGAAGATCTCTAGAGACCAGCAATTGGCAGTCCACTGATGGTACACTGACATGAATACAATGGGCAGAGCCCAGCAGCAGGCAGTTGTGGACCTCTGGGGTCCGGGAACCGGGGGGCACAGTGATGTTGGAGAAAAAAGAGAGACAGGATAGTGAGGCACAGGGGGCCAAAGAGGAAAGACTAAGGTAAATTTTATTTCTTCAATGAAAACTTATATAGGGCAGGGTATGTGCAATACATGATTTTTCTTTAACCTAAACAGAACAGGATGGAATGTGTAGGTTATCTATCACTAAGTCAGTGGGCCAGGAACAAAACTTTAAGGTTGTAAACAATAAACTGTTTGTTTAGCGTACTAAGTAAGATCTTACTGAGGCTGCACAACAATTTACAAACCTCAGAAAGGAATGATAAGACCTCTACAAGGTGCCTGCTGTTCCGGTCAATGTCCCTTCTCCCAGGCTCCCTAGGGTCACCTTTGACCCTGCAGCTGTGAGCTTTCTCAACTGCCTCGGGATATTCCTAAGAGTACAAAGGACAAGCCCTCGACATGGCTCCAAGAGTATCTTACAGGCAGTGTCAGCCAGCAGCATTCACATTAATGTACTGACCTGTGGCATCACGGTTGCTAGCAGAGCTGCACTTTGTTGATTCTTGATTTCTATGTCAAATGAGCAATAAATCCCTTGATTGGTGACACTCTTGACGGAAAAGTCTCAGCTTTTTTTTTTTGACGCTGGGGATTGAACGCAGGACCTTGCAGTTGCTAGGCAAGCACTCTAATCTCAGTCTCAGCTATTTTTCTTCTAGTTCAGTGCTTTGCAGAAGCTATAAACATCTGGAGAAATTTTATTAGCCATGGAGAGGAGCCTTGAGGCTTGCCAGTACCTAAGCTTTTTGAAAATTTTCTGGGTCTCTCCTGCTTGTTTCCTTTTTTTTTTTTTTTTTTCAGTGCTGGATATTAAACCTAGGGCCTTGAAAATGCCAGGCAAACACTCTACCACTGAGATATATCCCAAGCCTTTTAAAAAATTATAATTTGAGACAAGGTCTTGCTAAATTGAGCAGGCTGGCCTCGAATTTGGAATCCTGCCTCAACCTTCCAAGTAGCTGGGATTATAGGTGTGCATCACTACACCAAACTCCTTGTGTTTTAATGGCCCACAGAGAGCTTCCACTCAGCCTCCTGTCATTTCTAGGATATGGCCTAGCACCACAGCCAAGAGTGACAGTGTCTGGGGCCCTGTAAGAAGCTGACATGATGCTGGGGAACTATGGGAAGATGGCTTCCATCAGTGAAGACTACAATGTGAACCAGGGCTTTGGCTTCTAGAAGTCCTGCAATTAAGGCCGGGGCCATGAGTTTTTTTGGTTTTGGATTCTTTTTGAGACAGGGTCATACTATGTAGTTACAGGCTAACCTTGAATTCACTATGTAGTCTAAAATGACCTTGAACTTTCCATGATCCTCCTGCCTCAGCCTCCCAAGCACTGGGATTACAGCTTGTTTTGTGTGTTTTCGTTTGTGGTATAGGTGATTAAACCAGGGTCTTTGCACTGAGCTACATTCCCATCTCTTTTTTTTTTTTTTTAGACAGTCTTGCTAAATCACTAAATTTCTGAGGGTGGGTTGAACTTGCAATCCTCCTGCCTCAGCCTCCCAGAGTATAGACAACTTCTGCCACTCCCAGCCATGACACCCAGCCAAGGCCATGGGTTCTCAGAGTCTCTGAGGATGATATTTTAGTAGCCTCTCCACACAGTCTGTCCTCTGGGTTGTCCTACCCGGCTGACCACATTCCATAGTGCAGAGGGCCCAGACCTTCCCCAGTTGAGACCACTTGGCTGCCCTGCCTCACTTCCAGGCCCTGGGAATCCCCTAAGCAGGGGGACTCCCATGATTTCAGAATGATTTCAGACACTGAATCAGGAAATCTAGGTGTGTATGATTAATTAACACCTAAACGTACTTAAAAACGTTTAAAACGTGCCTTGTCTGTAAAGAGTGTGGTACTTGTTATTAATCCTGCATGGTCCCATGCATGGTGGGCTTGTTATGTGCACATGATTATATTACCCTATGGGACACAGAATGACTTTTTGCTTTTGGGGGTTGAGGGTAGGGGCAGCTGATTTGGGAGGGAGAGGGCAGCCAAGTCAAAAAAGACAGGATCATAGTTATTGTGTTTATACTGTAGGATAAACAAAAGGGCGACATAAACAAAAACCCAGGGCAAAACACGGATGACTAACATTGTAAAATCATCATATGCTCCTCTGTGGCTGACAACTGTAATGCTTATCTATAGCTAACAATTGTAAGATAATCACATGCTTATCTGTGTACCATGTATTAGAGAAAATGTACCCTACTATATCGATGTTACTTCTGCTTAAGAAATCCCCAGATAACCTTGTCTCCTTCCCAAGACCAAAGACAAAAGATCCTGATTGTACCCATCAGTAAAGATAGTAATTTTTATTTTATTTTATTTTTTTAAGATAGTTGTTTTTAGAAAATTGACTTACCCCTGTAAGTTCGGGCAAGACAGAGAGATCAGGCTGAGAAACTCACTTTGGGCTTCTCCTTGCCATACAACTTGCTTGCTATGTGGCAGTTCTCTGCGCCTTTGTGATATGATCAGTAAAACTCTTGCTTTGCTATACTTTCGTTATCTAAGTTTCTCATTCCACACCAGAGAAACTTTCAGTCCTGAGACAGCCTCACTTCACTCCTGCATTCCTGCTGGGGTGAAGAGACAAACCAGGGAAGAGGAGAGTCTCTTCATGAGAAGACCCTGGCCCTCCAGCCCTCTGCTGGATGCAGCAATACCAAATTACATAGATATATGAGACAAGAAATGTTTAAGAACAATTTTTAAACAAAATACAATTTCTAACAAAGTGTTGTGTGTTTCATAATGGGGATTGGACCCAGGGTCTTCACAGTGAACTGTATCCCCAGCCCTTTTTATTTTTTATTTTGAGACGGGGTCTACTAAATTGCTAAATTTCCCAGACTGGATTGGAACTTGTGATTCCCCTACCCCAGCCTCCCAGAGTGCTGGGATTACAAACCTGTGTCACTATGCCTGGTTTAACAACAAAGCTTTTTTTTGGTGCTGGGGATCGAATTCAGGACCTTGTGCCTGCAAGGCAAGCACTCTAACCACTGAACTAAAACCCTGGCAACAACAAAATTTGAAAAACAGGAAAGAACTGATTATGGATGGCATGGGAAGCATGACCAGCACAGAGACTTCCCTTGTGAGGAAGGCTGGATCCTGGCAGCAGAGGGAAGATGGGACATTTGTCAACATGCGTGCACACACTCAAGAACTCCATGTTGTGTGGGCTGCCCCACTTACTGGCCACCACCATCAGATGTCCCTGATTTGTGGCATCCCTGCCTCATGCCAAGCTGGGTGGCTTCACATGCGGGTGAATGTCTGTTAGCTAAATGGGAGTGAGTCACTCATCAACACTGACAGAGACACCAGCCAGGACTTTGTCTTGTGAGGCTGTTGTGGTGTGGTTGGCTCCCTGGATGCACCCAAAGGACCATCTTGGGGAACCCACAGCTTGTGTTTTCAAGCACTCTTCCCATCTGTCCCTCTCCTTCTGGGCCTATTCTGGGGTGACCCCAGAAGCCCTACCCCTTGAACACAGTCTGGCCTGGATGCCCCTCAACTCCTGTCACGGGCTGTGGCCTCCTGACCACCGATCAGCGGCTCCTTCTTGGTTCCTGCCCACCGCAGCCTCTTTGGAGCCTTCACGGGCCAGCCTCTTGGCTGCTGTGACTTCAGTAGGTGGCCACATGGTGCCTATCCTTCTGCTTTCCAGTCCTTTTCATGACGCCACCGTTGCCTCCGTCTTGTAGGGTCTGGTAGAAACCCATCCTCATCTTAATACAAACCTCTCCCACCCACTTCTCTCCTTGCCTTGTTGTTCCGATTTTCGCGGTCTGTGCTGGAGGACCCCCCTCCCCTGCTACAAGAAGTGCTTGTGGACACTTCTGTCCAGCAGCCCCTGCCGATTTCCAGGACCAGAGGGGGCTTGGAAGCGCTCTCTCCTTGACAACCCCCCGCTGCCGTACTGCTTTCTCTCTGCTCTTCCCTCCAACCTTTCGGCGTTCAGAAACGGCTGTGCAGCGGGAGGCCGTGGGAGATGTCACTTGCTGACCGGACCCCACTCCTCTGGCTTCGCAAAGCATCAGCGCCCCCGATCCTGCGCGCCAGTCTCCCACGCCTACCTCGTGCCCTACCCTGGCGGAAGCCCCTTCCCAGGCCACGCCGGCACTCCAAAACCCGCGGCTAGGCGCAAGTCTGTGAGGCTCTGGACAGGCTTCTCAACCTCTTAGGGCTTCCTTGGCGACCCTGTGTGCAACATCTGCCCTCCAGAAGAACCCTACGAAGGCCCGGTATCCTAACCAGGCTACCGGTCCACGATCTTGACCGTCTTTACCGGCAGATGGACCTCCGCACTGCGCTTGTGCGTAGCCACCGCAGCCGCGAAGCCGGACGCCAGCTGGTGACTACACATCCCGGCGTGCACTGCGACCGGAAGGGGGTGTCCTGTGGCCCCCGCCCCGGAAGATAAGGCGGCTCGTATACGCTGCATTTCCTTTTTCGGCCGCGCTCAGGAACAGGTAGGGTGTGCGTGCCTGGGGAGCATCCGCCGTCATCTGCTGTTTTAGGCAGCGGTAGGGCTAGCGGTGGGCTTGAGTGACTCTTCTGAGATGGCGCGGGCCCGCGCAGCCTGGAATGGGGTTTGGAGGGGCCGAGTTGGGGGAGCGTACGACCCGTGGGGCGGGTCCCGGGAAGCCAGGCCGGCGGGGCTCTCTCCTGCCTGACGCTGATGGTGAGTTGTCCCTAGACCCGCCGCCATGGGCCGTGTGATCCGTGGACAGAGAAAGGGTGCTGGCTCCGTATTTCGCGCGCACGTGAAGCACCGCAAGGGCGCTGCACGCCTACGGGCAGTGGACTTCGCCGAGCGGCACGGCTACATCAAGGGTATCGTGAAGGTGCGGGGAGCTAGCCGGGTCGGGTGGGGGTACGGGTCGTCCCGCCGAGCCTCCGCGCTGAAGCCATCCCTACCCACAGGACATCATCCACGACCCGGGCCGCGGCGCGCCCCTCGCTAAGGTGGTCTTCCGGGATCCGTATCGATT
>PVJO010031897.1:0-13801 GCA_004026905.1 Hystrix cristata
TCGAATCCCCTGTAGTCCTGCCATGACATCGGGAGTCCCACAACCCTTGCAACTTGGGAGCCACCCTCTTGTTCCTGGAAATCCTGCCAGACCTGGTCCAAGGGAGCAACTTCCAAAGACGCCGCTTGTCCTAGGCAGCATCTGTCCTGCCACCTTTCTTTGTTGTGGGACTAATGCGCAGGGGGATGCAGGACTCTGGCATTTCAAGGCGCCTCACGGTGTGGGAGGAAAACCCACCTTGGGTCTGGATGGGAAACCCCTGGTCGTTCTGCCAGGCTGCAGGGCCTGCGTGAAGGGAGGTAAGGCATGTGGGGATGGATTTTGAGGGTGTCAAGCCAAGAAGGCAGGAAATACCATTGACCGTGTGGGAGAGCTCACGTCATGAGACACAGAGGGGCTTCCGAAGGGGCTGTCGTGTTCTGGGGCAGCCCGCACGGCCCTCCACGGTGCTGGAGATTCACCTTCGACCTTGGGTAGCAGTGGGCTCCAGGAAAGGAGCTGGCAACCCTGGAATAGCCTCGGCAGACTGTTCGGGGATTGGCCAGAAGGTTCCGGGGAGTGAGCCGGAGGGTCGCACATGAGTCACTTTGTCAGACCCGAGGTCTCACTTGTGAACTCTCCTCCCGTGGAGGTCTGAGCAGACAGTACTAAGGCAAGGTTAGGGACCCTGGCGTCTAGGAGAAGCTCCGTGTTGACTTTCCTCTGACTGAAAAGAAAATAAGACGATCGGTTGAATACAGGATGGGGAAAAGCATTCTTACAAATTCTAAGTCTGAATTCATAATTGAATAGTGAGTGGGTACTTAAAATGTCTCATGGGACAAGCACTTAAGCAGACATCACTCTGCACAGTTGAATAGTTGTGGGAGGAATACCATCTATTAAGAAGCGTATTGTTTGCTTCTCAGCTGTCAGTTCTGTTCTTGTTTGTCAATGCACCATTACTGTAAATGGTTAGATGTCCCTAGGTAACTAGATTTCTAGAAATAAGTGTTGATACCTAGGTAAGCAGGTTTAACCAAGGGACTTTAAAAATAAAGTTCTCAACTCTCAATTATTATCACTTGTAATCATGTGTTAGTATCATAGGTACATACTTGTGCTGATGTTACTACTTATCTAAAAGGTCTCATAAAAATTAGTTTCTTATTTTTTATATAAATGGTATTTTGGGGAACGCAATATGGCTGACTAGAGAAGGAGTCATGCCGGAGATGGAGAAGATCAACTTTTATAAAAACAAAAAAAAATGTAGCTCAAAGTTGGGGAGGGGCTTAATGTAGAAAATTCTTGATACAGAAAATCAATTTGAAAGAAGATATATGTAGCTCAAACTAAATATCTAGATAGTGTTTACAATGAGCGGACGTAGTTCCATCAGGGTTGGTCCACTCGGTTGCCATCATCACTCATCCCAAGAGTAGCTGTCACGAAAACTTCCCAAATAACCAGGGGGAACCCAGGGGCTCAGCAGAGACTGGTCTCCCAGAACAGACTCTGGGTATATGGGTCCCTTCTCCCCATCATCCCCTCTGCAAACACCAAGGAAGCTACACCCCTACAGAATCCTTGCCATCACTCACCAAGGACAGGGAATGCTCACCTCCCTAATTTCCCTGACCCCCACTCTGGATAGCAAGAAAATGCACAAGTGAATGGTGACTGCCAAGTCTACCCAGCTGCTTATACCTGCCTGCCTGAAATCACTGCTTCTGGGACCCCGATCCTACTTTCATATTTGCCTGGTACCTCGAGTTGGTCCCACCCATGCCACTGTCTCCAGTCTGGCACCCAGCGCTGGTCCCAGGCCTCCTGGAGTGTACACCACGTGTCCCAGGGCCACTGGAGTCTCCACTCAGTGCCCATTGCCCCATTCCCTCCCTGGATCCACTGGAGTCTCTCACTGACACCCCCATCAGTCCTGGGTCCAGTCAAGTTCCCACCCAGCGTCCCAGGCACACCATAGTCTCCACCTCTTGCCTTGAGCTGGTCCCCATGCAACAGAGTCTCCATCTGGTACACAGCACTTGTCCTGGGCCTTCTTGAGTCTTCGCCTGCTGACCTGTCCCACATGACCCTCTTCCCAGTGCCCAGTGCCACACATCCTCCGTGGGCCACCTGAGTCTCTCACTGGCCCTCTGGGCTCACCTGAGTCTCCACCCAGTGCCACACACCATCCATGCATCCACCTGAGTCTCCACCTGATGCCCCATGCTGGTACCTCTCCTTATGTAAATAAGATATAAGAAGTTACAATTATAATAAATGTTGGATGTAAAGGTGTGTGAAAACATTCTTCTCAATTTTGAAATACTATGTTACACAGGAATAGTGAGTTAATACTAATGATAACTATTAACACCTAGATAAACAATTAAACAAGTGTTAAATAGAGATGGGGTAAGTAGTTGAAGCAAAAATGGGAAAAATCTATGTCTACAAATATATATGTATACATACATAAGAGTTGTAAGTTCTTATATCTTATTTTTATAAGGAGAGGTGATATATATATAAAATGAAAGTAACTAGTTAACTACAGAAATCTAGAGATAATCAGTATTAAATATATACACATATCCATATACATATAAGTTTTAACTTCTAATTTTTTAATTTTTTACCAAGAACATGAACTGGCACATTGTATACATAATGATCACATTCATCATGGTTGTTTTGTACCTGTACATGATGTATCTTGGTTCCCCCTCTTCCCCACCCCTCCTTTCTGCTCCCCCACCCTTCCCTATTTACAGCAGCTTTATTTATATTTCCCATTTTTTTCCCTTTCCCCTTTCTTTCCTTTTTCCCTTCCTTCTTTTCCCCTTTCTCCCTTTCTAGTTCTCCTCTCTTTTGAATATTACCTTTCTTTTACCTAATATCTATTATACCTCTTTGTCCTTATTTACACTTACATAGTTCTAAATTTTAACTTCTTATACAGTATCTACGTAAAGAATTAGATATAAAATCTATACATAGGTAACTAGCTAAGTAGAGAAAACTAGAGATGATAAGAATAAAATACATACTTCTGAAGCCTCACATTATTTCTCTTCAAGTTGAGGAGATATGTAGGTAGGTAGTTATGTAGATAACTGAAATTCTTAGGCAACTAGTAATACAAACTCGAGATAACGAGAATTTTTTTTTGGCAGAAAGCCAAGGTACACAGTCTCTTCCAAGGTAAGACATTTTTGAAACAAAGCAAAATTACTAGGAATACCTAGTACTACCTAGGTAAATAATACTAGGAAGATCTGGGAAAATATATTGAATCCAAGAGGCTAAACATTCAATTCTAAATTCTTACTTTTTTTGCAATATTGGGATCAGTACAGATGAATATTGGTACCCAGGTAACTAGTTAGCTAGATATTTCTGGAGATAACTAGATGCATCTAATGGAAAATGTATACTTGTCAAATCCTGCTTCTTAGTTTTGTTTGCCATAATGCATTAGTATTATTGCTAGTAGTGGTTCCAGTGTAACTAGTTAATGAAACAAAACCTGGTTGAATCCATGCGTTGCAAAAAAAAGTATTCTCAAACCCAAATTCCTGCATAATTTTGGAATGTTGTGTTAGCACAAATAGAACCAAGATTTTCCAGTTAGAAATTAAATACAAAGAAATGAATGCCACTACAATATTCAACGGAAGGGAGAAAATGAAATATCACATTCTTTCCAACTTTAAATCTTTATTTCTTGTTTCAAGTATTTGTATCTGTATGATACCAGTTACCCAGAAAAGATATTTGAATAAATATGTGAAGACAGTAAGTGGAAAACACAGTTTTCCCAAATCAAAGTTCTTTGTTCTTGTTGGAATAACTAATCAACATCCTACATATCTTGTGGAGCACAGGTAAGCAGTTAATTATTAATTAAATATAACTACACATAACTAGAATAAATAAGTGAAATATGAATGATGTGATATTTGATTATTCGCAACTATAAAATCATATTCCTTGTTAGATGGTGGGACAGCAATATGAATACTGAGGTTACCTAAACAGTTAAGATGAGCTAACTAATAATGATTAGAATAACTACTAGAGACCAGAAATCTACAAATCTATTTTTAAAATCAACATTTAACTCTCATTTATTGATGCAATTCTGAATTATGCCAATATGCAAGTAGCAGTACATAAGTAAATAGTACATTAAAGATGCCTAGAATAACAAGCTGGGCGTGGCGGTGCACGCCTGTCATCCCAGCACTTGGGAAGCTGAGGCAGGAGGATCTCTGTGAGTTCGAGGCCAGCCTGGGCTACATAGTGAGTTAAGGCCAGCCTGAACTACCTAGTGAGACGCTGTCTCAAAATACAAAAACGAAAACAAAAAGATACCTAGAATAACAATGAGAAGTCAAGTAGAAGGAAGCATTTTTCACAAGTATAACTCCTATTATTGTTGTTGAATTAATGAATTAGTTTTGTATAACAAGATGTTCCAGGAAACTAGTTAAGGAGCAATAACAAGAGACATCTGTAATAACGAGTTGAAGCCTGGAGGCTGAAACCACATTGTTCTCAATTTGAAATGATCAATCCTTGTGGGAATGAAACATTAATGCTATTGTTATTTATTATTAACTGAGCAATTATTTAATAAGAGATAATTAAAGATATATAGAATGATTGATTATTTGATGTCAGAAAATAGAAAAAATCATTCTCACTCTAAGTTCTTTGTTCTTCTTGGAATAATGTATTATCACAAATGTCTAATGGTAACCAAAATATAACAATTTAGAGATAAGTGAAAGTATCTAGAATAACTAGTTGAAGTCTAGCGGAAGAAAACTGGTTGAATAAAAAGGAATTTTAACAGCCATACCTTCAAGTAAAAATTATTTATGATTGGAAATAATAATGAGCTAGGAGACATCTACTGTTATCTAAGTGACATAATGCATAGTTAACTAGAGATAACTAGAAATAACAAGAAGCCTCCATGAACTAGAAAACTCATTCTGAACACTAACTTATTTGTTGCCCAACTAATGTGAGAGTATTATAGTTATTTATGGTATCTAAGTAAGTACATAAAGTAGATATAACAGTTACTATGAAATCTGAACACACAAATGTGACAAACACATTTTCTCCACTATAAATACATATATTTGTTAGCTACACTGAGTAAGTACTGTAGATAATTGGATTGACTCAGGAAAGGGTTAGGTAGAAATATCTACGTACAACAATAATTATTAGCTGAATTCAGGAAGCAGATAATTATATTCTTCTCAATCCTAAATTCTTATTTCATTTGGAATGAAGAGTTACATCCAAAGATGAGTAGTTGTAGCTAGGTAAATAATTTAAGAATTGACTACTAAAATAAATATTTGATACAAGGATATTATTAATATCCTTCTCAATCTAAAATGTATGTCCTGGGGGTTGGGGATTTAGCTCAGTGATTTGAGTGCTTGCCTTGCAAGTACAAGGCCCTGAGTTCGATCCCCGGCACCACAAAAATAAAATAAAATAAAATAAAATAAAATGTATGTCCTTTAGGAATAACAAGATAGTAGTAAGTTAGCTCTTCATAATGGTCAGCTTTCCTGTTTCTGGGACAGAATTTGTGATGCCCACAATTTAAAAGAAGAGAGATTTATTTTGGCTTGTAGCTTTAGAGGTTTCAGTCCACGGCTGCCTCTAAGATGTTTCAGGAACAAAATGCCTGGCACCAAAAACAAAATCAAAACAACCACATTGAGATTCCTTCTCACCCCAGTCCGAATGACTGTCATCAAGAATGCAAAAAAACAAAAACAAACAAACAAAAACCCGACCATAAATGTTCAATGAAGGTGCAGGGGGAAAGGAATACTTAAACACTGCTGTTGGAAATGTAAATCAGTTTAGCCTCTGTGGAAATCAGTATGGCAGTTCCTCACAAAAGTAAAAGTGGAATTGCCATATGACCAGATAAAACCTCCTTGGTATTCACCCAAAGGAATTAGGATAAGTCTACTACAGGGACACCTACATACTCGTGTTTATTATGGCACAATTTACCCTAACCAGCTTAAATTCCCATCAGTGGATGAATGGATAAAGAAAATGTATATATACATATATATACGTATTTCATTCAGTCATAGATGGAGGAACTGGAGATTATCATTTTAAGCAATACAAGCCAGGCTGAGAGACACAAGTGCCACTTGTTTTGTCTAATATGTGGAGTCTAAAAACAGATGACATGAAAATACAAGGGAGAATATGATTAGACAAGCGAAAGGGAATAAGGGGGAGAAGGGGTAAAGGGGTTCATGAGGAGATGGCATGATCAAAATATGTTCATCCATATATGAAAATACCACACTGAAACCTAATATTTTGTAACACTAATAGGCACTAATAAAAAAGACAAAGACATTTTTGGAGAAGCAATCCCTTGTCACATACAAGTAATCTTTAATTAAATTGTCAGAGGATTTCTCATCAGAAACTCATCAGAAACTCAGGGGGTTGGATAACAGTAGGCCAATCAATTTGAGGGGTTGCTGGGGATGGAACTCGGGGCCTTGTGCTTGCTGGACAAGCGCTCTACCACTGAGCTAAATCCCCAGCCCCGTTAGGCCAATAAATTAAAAGTGCTGAAAGAAAAAGTGTGCCAAGCAAGAAACTTGGCAAAACTTACCTTTGAAGATGGAGGATAATTTATGGAAGTTCATTAGCCCTGCAGTAAATAATATAGAGGTGCCAGCAGGATGAAAAGAAAGGATACTAAATAGTAGCTGAAAGCCACAGAAATAAATCAAGTTGTCAACACATTTAAATATATGGGCACACAGAAAATCTAGTATCATTTTAACTATGGTTTGCAATTCCATTTTTTGTTTTCTACATTACTTAAGAGACTAATGAATTTTAAAATATTTATCTAAATCTAGTAACATTTGGTTTGTCTCTTTGCATTTGGTTCTCTCCATACTGCAAGATATTAATGCATTAGAAATAATTTTAGTTTATGTTTTAGGACAAATAAAGATGTAATGTTGTGGCACCAACAGCTGTAAAGGGTGGGAATGGTGTTGTAAAGGAGAAGCATTTTAAATGTATTGGAGTTAAGTTGGTGTAAATTCAAATTAGAGTATTATAAATTTAAGACCTTAAATGCAATCCCAAAGATAACCACAACAGAATAGCTACAGAATGTACATAAAAGTAAATGAATAAGGAATTAAAATATTTCACTACAGAATTAACTAATTGAAAGGAGACTGTGATGCGGGAAATGAGGGACAAAACAACTATCAAGCATATAGAAAACAAAGGGAAACAAGACAGAAATAATTTCCTCTTGATTGAGGATTACTTTAAACATAAACAGATTAAACTCTCCTATAGAGATTGGCAGAATGGATGAAAACACATGACCCAACTACATGCTGTCTAAAAGAGACAAATGTGAGCTCCAAAGGCACAGGCAAATTGAAAGTGAAAGGATAGGAAAAGCTATTTCATTAAGTTGTATCGGAAGGACAGCATAGGTGGGCATACTAGTATCAGACAAAACAGACTTTAAATTTAAAAAGTTTATAAGACACAAACAAGAGCATTATAGATTAATAAAATGTCAATACATCAAGAAATTCTAACAATTTTAAACATTTATTCAGAAGCAAGACACGATGCCTTCTAGTTAACATTATTCTGGAGATTCTAGCTAGGGAAATTAGTCAAGGGAATGAAATAAAAGGCAGAGGAAGGAAAAGAAAAATAAAACTACTTTTTCTTACAGATGATATGATCTTCTATATAGACTACACTAAAGAATACATAAAACTATTAGAGCTAAACATGAGTTCATCAAAGTAGCAGGATGCATCTAAGGGCAGTAAACAAAAATCAGTTGCATTTCTGTACACCAACGATGAACAATCTGAAAGTGAACTTCAAACAATTTCATTTACAATAGCATGCCAAAGAATAAAGTGATAAGAATAAATTTAACAAAAGTGAAAGACCTGAACACAGATCTACAAAACCATGTCAAAAGAAATTAAAGAGCTAAATAATGAAAATTAATCTTGCACTCATTGGAAGACTTATTATTGTTGAGATACCACTACTCCCCAAATTGATCTACAGACTCTAGGTGTTCACTATCAAAATTGCAAAGAAATAGCAAAGCCAATCATAAAGTTTATATGGAATTACAGAGAACTTGGAGTATCTCAAATGAGCTTGACAAAGAAGAACTAAGGTGGAAGACTTGGCCTCTGGACCTTCAAACTTCATGGAAATATAAAGTATTCAAGACTACGGTACCATCATAAAGTAGACATAGCAAATAGAATAAATGAACTTCTAATTCAATTGATTTTTGGTGAGAACACAAAGACCATTTCGTGAGAAAGAATACTTAACAAATGGTGCTAAGACAACTGGATAGCCGTATGTGAAATAGTTAATTTGGACCCTTTAAGGAAAGGGTCCAAACCTTGTACACATTCAAAATGCAGGAAACGCTCACATGCTTGAGATGACAATATGGCACTCTTAGAAGAAAATATATGCGCTTATCTTTGGATGTTAGATTAGGAAATTGTCCCTTAGGTATAACGCCAAAAGCACAGACAACCAAAGAAAAATATTCTTCATAAAGTTAAAATTTTTTTGTGCACCTAAAGACACTGTCAATAAAGGAGAGGAAAGGGATGCAGTTCCTCTGCCCTCCAGGCAGGGGGCAGTATACGCACTGATGGCAGGATTCAGGGAAGCCTAAGACAGACAGTCGGCCTTGTCTACTGGAACGGACCTGCCTTGCTCAGTCTGACTGCAGGTACGCTTTCCCCAGATGTCTTAGGCAGGTAAAATATCAGCAGCTGAATGAGCTGTCAGCCCATCACCACCACCACACACACCAGGGTGAGAAAGTGCCCATGGGGCTCTTCCTGCTGTAAGCTGGTGTGGCGACGACCTAGGTCTAGTACTTGTATTGTTGTCATGTGTAGTCTGTGAGCATCCATGCTACTCTACTGAGCTCCTACTTACTTCTGTTATTATGTCACTATTTTCTGTGATTCCTTTTTCTGTCAGCTGTTTCTGTTACTTTTTCCCATGTGTCACCTATGCAAGTCATGATAAAATATTTCCCTAAATGGTCCTAGATGGGACAAAAATTTTTTTGAGCACAAATATGTCCAGTGTGGCTGGTCTGTGTCATGTGGTATCGCTAGGAGAGACTGATATACAGTGTGAACAATTAGGATGATAAATAAGAGTACAAAATTCGCTCGTGTTATTGACTTTCAGTTTCACCTAGGCCAGTGAACCAACACCAGGTTCCCGACTGTGGCTGTTCGATGTCTCATTATTTCAGCATTCTGCGTAAAAACTGGAGAAGACTTAATGAAGAGCAGTGATGGCGAACCTTTTAGAGCTTCCAATGACACACACAGCATGCTGCAGCACACGTGCTGTAGGTTCGCCACCGCCGATAAAGAGCGTGCACGTGTGTTCTCCCTCTGCCACTGCTACTGCACCGTTCATGGCCACGGAAAGCCAGGCGAGGGCCGTTCCTTGTCACTGGCTGTGGTGCCTGTGCTCAGGGGTGCACCAAGGGTCCCCTCTTGGGAAACTCAAAGCTGCTGGCCGGATGGGCAGTCAGTTCTAGACACAGCATGAACTGGCTGAGTTTCCTAAAGACCTCTTTTACCCAAAGCCTGTGGAGACAGAGTCACAGTCTGTCACCTCATCCAATTCTTATGACCCGTTGGCAAACAGCTCCAATGTTGCCTCTCGCCTCCCTTTTTGGCTCAGGGCTCAGATTTGGGACCACTCAATTGGCCATGACAAACTAGTCTTCAATATCTATGCCAGTGTTGGCCCACATGATGGCTAGCACCCAGGGAAGGGCAGAGATTGCTGTCCCCAGTGGTGAGCACAGAGGAGGCCTGGTACACTGCGTGCAGACCTGCGAGTGGGGCCTTCTGGCTGCAGGAATCTGGGTGAGGAGGGCTTCTGACTGTGGCTGCGGAGATGCAGGTGATAGCGGGAAAGGGAGAGGCTCTGCCTGTGAGGGAGGGGCCCTTGGCTCTGGTTGGGGGCGGGTTCTGGAGAGGGTTGCCAGATTGACTGTGGGACCAGAATAGGGAGCTGGGTCTACCCTGGGAAAGAGAAGGGGAGGGCTCTAAGCAACCGGGTTGCAGATGCTGGTGGGAGGGGCTCCAACTGTCTTAGTCAGATCAGGGATTGGAGATATCTGCCAAAGTGAAAGAGATTGCTTTCTCTAATTTTGTGAAGTATGCTACTGGCATTTTGATTGGAATTGCATTAAATCTGTTTAGCAATTTAGGAAGCATGGCCATTTTCACTATGTTGGTTTTTTGTACCCAAGAACACAGGATATCTTTCCATTTTCTGATATATCTTTCCATTTTCTGATATCCCTTTCAATTTCCTTTTTTAGCATACTGTAGTTTTCAATGTAAAAATCTTTTACTTGCTTTGTTAGATTGATTCCTAAGTATTTCATCTTTTATTTGGATGCAGTTGTGAAGGGTCTATCTTCCCTAATTTCTCTCTCAGTGAGTTTGTTATTTGTATCTAGAAACACTATTGATTTTGCAGTGTTGACTTTGTATCCAGCTATGCAACTGAATTTAGTTATTAAATCTAGAAGCTTTTTGGTGGAGTTTCTGGGGTCTCCTATGTTGAGTATCATGTCATCTGCAAATAATGATAATTTAACTTTTCTTCCTTTCCTATCTTTATTCCTTTTATTTCTTTCTCTTGCCTAATTGCTCTTGCTAATGTTTCCAGAACTATATTGAATAAGAGTGGTGATAGTGGACATCCTTGTCTTGTTCCAGATTTTAGAGTGAAAGCCTTCCGTTTTTGACTGTTTAGTATGATGCTGGCCATTGATTTGTCATAGATGGCTTTTATCAGATTGAGGTATAGACTGTTTATTCCTAATTCATCTGGGACCAGAAGAAACCAAGAATAGCAAATACAATCCTAGGCAGCAGCGGCAAGGCAGGGGGGGCATCATGATCCCTGACTTGAAATTATACTATAAAGCTACTGTGATTAAAAAAAAAAAAAAGCATGGTACTGGCAAAAAGACAGACCTGAGGATCAACAGAACAGGTTAGAAGATGCAGAAACAACTCCAAACACATTCAAATACCTCATCTTCGACAAAGGAGCCAAACACCCTCACTGGAAGAAAGACAGCCTCTTTAACAAATGGTGCTGGAAAAATTGCCTTGCCACATGCTGAAAACTAAAACTAGATACATGTCTCTCACCCTGTACTAAACTAAAATTGAAGTGGATCAGAGATCTAAACATTAAAACAGAAACACTAAATCTACTGAAAGATAGAACAAGAAGAACTCTTGAAGACATAGGTGTAGGAAAAAAATATGAACAAAACTCAGATTGCATGGGAAATAATACAAAGAATCAGTGCTTGGGATCGCATCCTATTAAAAAGATTTGCACAGCAAAAGAAATCACCAACAGAGTAGGATGAAAACCTACAGAGTGGGAAAAATTTTTTTCCAGATGTTCCTCAAAGGTCTAACATCTGGAATATACAAAGAACTCAAAAAAAATCAGAACCCCAAACTTAAAGACCCATTTAAAAAATGGGCATCTGAAATGAATAAACACTTCTCAGGTGAAGAAATACAAATGGCAAACAAATATATGACAAAGTGTTCAACATCACTGGTCATTTAAGAGATGAAAATTAAAACAATGTTAAGATTCCATCTCATTCCAGAAAGAACAGCTATTATCAAGAAATCAACTAATAACAAATACTGGCGGGGCTGTGGGGAGAAAGGAGCCCTTCTCCACATTGGTAGCAGTGTAGGCTGCTCCAAGCACTGTGGAAATTAGTGTGGAAATTCCTCAAAAAACTACAACTAGAGGTCCCATTTGACCTGGCTATTCCTCTTCTCGGTAACTTCCCAGAAGAATTAAAAACATCGTACCACAGCAATATATGCACAGCCATGGTCATAGCAACACAATTTGTAATGGCTAAGTCTTGGGAACAACCTGAATGCCCAACAACTAATGAACAGCTAAAGATGATGTGGTTTTTCTATACAATGGAGTACTATTCTGCCATAAAAAAGGATAAACCAGAGACATTTGTAGGTAAATGGATGCACCTTGAGAACATACTCTTAAATGAAATAAACCAGACACTCATGAGTACACATCGAATTGTTTTGCTGACATGAGAAACCATAAGTGTAAAAAGGTATACTAGATATTACGTAAAAGAAAGATAATATTCAAAAGAGAGGAGAACTAGAGAGGGAGGAAGGGGAAAAGAAGGAAGGGAAAAAGAAAAGAAAGGAAAAAGGGGGAAAATGTGAAAATGTAAATAAAGCTCTTCTAAATGAGGATGGGGAGTGGAAGGGAGGGGAGGGGAAGAGGGGGGAACCAAGATACATCATGTACAGGTATAAATTAACCATGATGAATGTGATCACTATGTATACAATGTACCAATACATGCTCTTGGTAAATAAATAATTTTTTTAAGTGAAAGGGATTCTTACCAGGAATGGAAAGGAAACTGCGAGTTGCATTCAAGGGCTCTGAGCTTCTGCAGCGAGATGTGGGAGTGGGTTGCTCTGGCTGCCACATGGAGTGGGAGGTGCTTTAGGCTACTGCGGGAAACGATGGTGGCAGGTCTCCAGCTGTTCAGTGGGGCTGGGCTGTGGCACCAACATCTCTTTCTCCCTTCTCTGTCCACAGGCTGCTCCTGAGACTGCGACAGTCAGCTAACATCCCTGTGCAGTCATGCTCCCTTCACCCAGCGCCCCTGCTGTGGGGCTGTCCATGCTGCGTGACTGGTGCAGGTGGATGGGTGTGAACGCGCAGCGCTGCCTGCTCATCATGGGCATCCCTGATGACTGTGAGGAAGATGAGTTCCAAGAGGCACTGCAGGCTGCGCTGAGACCCCTCGGCAGGTACCGAGTGCTCTGCAGGGTCTTCAGAAAGGAGCTCGGAGCCAGGGTCGCTTTAGTGGAGTTCGCTGAGTATGTAAACCGAAATTTGATCCCTCAACAAATATCAGGCAGTGGAGAGCCCTGGAATGTGATCTTCCTACCTCAGGTCCCTGATTCTGAGTTACAGGATACTCAAAATCTCCCCGCACAGCCGCAGGGGCAAGCGATGGCAGAAAGCACAGGCAAAGGAGGAGCTGCTGGTGAGGGAGGCGCTACGGCGGAGGAAGAAGCTTCAGGTGCTGCAGCTGAGGAAGAAGCTGCAGGTGAGGCAGGTGCTTCAGGCGAGGAAGGAGCTGCAGATGAGGCAGGAGCTTCTGGTGAGGAAAGAGCTGCAGGTGAGGCAGGAGCTCCCGGTGAGGAAGGATCTGTAGATGAGGAAGAAGCTTCAGGGGATGCAGGTGAGGTAGGAGCAGCAGGTGAGGCAGGGGATGCAGGTGAGGTAGGAGCAGCAGGTGAGGCAGGGTCTGCAGATGAGGAAGGAGTTGAACTTGAACCGGGAGCTGCAGGTGTGGCAGAGGCAGCAGATGAGCCAGCAGCTGCAGGAGAGCCAGGAGCAGCAGCTGAGGCAGGAGCTGCAAGTGTGGCAGGAGCTGCAGGTGCTCCAGGAGCAGCAGGGGATGCAGGTGAGGCAGGAGCCGCAGGAGAGCCAGGAGCAGCAGGGGATGCAGGTGAGGCAGGAGCCGCAGGAGAACCAGGAGCAGTAGGGGCTGCAGATGAGGCAGGAGCCACAGGAGAACCAGGAGCAGTAGGGGCTGCAGATGAGGCAGGAGCCACAGGAAAGCCAG
>PVJO010031898.1:0-13804 GCA_004026905.1 Hystrix cristata
GAGTCTTGTTGGTTTTTTTTTTTTTAAGCTCTCTCAGCTCTGCCTGGATTTTCAGAGTGCCCGTCTCTCCTACTTCTGGCACCAACAATGTCTGTTTGCATTCCTTACCATCCTGCAGCAGTACAGGAAATTTGTGTAAGTCCTTTGAGCATGATCCGGCCCCATCTGAATTTCTCATGCTTACCCAGTCCTTGATGTAGAGTTGGTACTTTCTCAAATGTGACTTCAAAGCCTTGTGTCAGTAACCTGTGATTTCTGTTCCCCAAAAGCCTACTTCATTGGTGAGGCCACCTTCCCTGTATGGGGCATTCTGTCTCCCAACCCCGGTTCTGTGTGGCCCTCAGGATTCCAGCTCTCTTCCTCAACCTGTCCTGGTCCAGCCCTATCCCCAGACCTGGAATTCAGATGTGTCGCATAATCACTTTCTCTCGTAGGAGATTCTGTCCACTCGCACTCCTCTGTTGTAATTATGATGGGTATCACAAAATGGGTCCATTGCAGCAGTGAGGCTGAGGCAGACAGAGAGCAGAGACCTGTCTGTTGAAGCATGCATGACTTGCTTTCAGGGGTTTTGCTTGCTTGCTTGCTTCAGAGACGTGGGGGAGAAGACATTGGTCATTTAGCTTCCTGGTGGTTGGAGGGCAGCTGTACAACACCGGCACCTTAAAGATGACTCTCCAGAATGAGAGCTCATTGTTTTTGCTGGGTTTGTTTCACCTAGTTGGTTAACTGGTCATGACTGGAGTGTCTCTTCTCTTGTCATCCATTCGCTCGGCCTTGGGAGAGGATGGCTGAGGGCAGGATACCAAGGGAGCATCCTTGTACTGGGGAGATGGGGAACACAGGTTTGGTACCTGAATGTCTAGGTGATGACATGATGAGACTCCCAACAAACTCGAAGAATTGTGTTGGAAAACTCAGAGGCAGTGGGTAATGGGATTTGGGAGGCTTCACTAGGGAGAATTCCTGGTGTAGTAGTAATCAAGTCTGGGTTTGGAAGATGGAGAGACCCATGGAGATCGCACCGGAAATTGTGTGGCCCACCTACCCACTACATAAGGCTCTTGGAGTAAAGGCAGAAGCTTTGGTGTAGTTACCTAGGAAACCTGGGTAAGAGGTGGTTTATTTGATGGTGGCTGCAGAGTCTTCTTTATCTGAGGCCTATTTGACTAACCCTTTGCCACCATGTGTTTGGGGGGCAACTCTGCTTGCTCTCTTGAGGAGACAATGTTGTATTGGAGAAATGCTGACTGTATGGAGTTAGGGGGCCTGAATTCTAGCCTTGCTGCTGTCATTGGTCATTTCCTCTCTGGGCCATGGTTTCCACACCTGTGAAATGAAAGAATTATTGTAGTAGTCTCTGAGCCTGTTTTAAATAGGTTCTAAAATCCCATTCATTTATCCACCAGTTATTTATTGAGCCAGGTGCTGTTTTTAGGGAGTGGGGCGAACAGACAAAAACTTCTACCCTCCTCTAGGCCTACTTTCCAGAGATAGCAATCAAGACAGATTTAGGAGATTCCCACTGCTCCCCTGAAATACACTTGTAATTTAATTGGAACCAACACAGAAGATGTAGCAACTGACAGTCCTAAGTGCTCTCTGTGTGCTGGCCAGCAAGTACTGCGAATGCTGGAGCAGATTTTCCTAGGGAGGAAACCCAGGCCCAGGGCAGTTAAGACTTTGGGAGCAAGGGAGAGCAGGGTGTTCCCAGGCAATGTCTGCAGAGCCCCGACAGTGCCTTGTTCCTGGCTTATCTGTTTCTTGTGCCTCCCTCTTGGCAATCACCCCAAAGAAAGGACACAGATCTTACCTTGCACCTGGCTGCTGGTCTCTGTGGCTTTCCCACGGTGCTAACCTGTCACGTTTCCTCTCCCACAGGCTGTGTGAGGGCGTTGGCGCTGTCAATGTGTGTAAGTAGTCCCAGCTGTCCCCTTCTCCAGTGGGGGTGGCCCGAGGACCTTTGGGGAGGGGGCAGTTGTGCTTGCTATGAAACTGCCTGGCCATGACCATGCCTGATGGCCGCTGCCTGTTCTGTCTGTATTCAGGCGTCAGCAGCTCCCGAGGTGGTGTCGTCTGTGGCGATCTCTGTGCCTCCGGTGCTTCTCCTGCTATCAACACCAGAGTCTGCAGTGCACCCAGCAGTGGTGGCGTGGTGGTGGGCACCCCCAACGCCTGTGCCCCCTGTGCCGGGGTCAGCGCCTCCAGCAATGTCTGTAGGAAGTGCTAGGAGGCTGCAGCTGCTGCAAGCAATGGCCCCCCACTACCACTCTCCACCCAGCAAGGACCTTGAACCACTGGAACACACCACTACCGCCAGCCTCCCCCGACCATTCCCCGGGTGTGCGTGCCTGCAAGCCTTTCCTGCCCGCTCGCCTCTGGGTGCCAAGCACAGGCAGGGGGGGTGTCCGGGTCTCTTTCTGTAGCCTTTCCTATTAGTTTGCCTTCTGAGGAGCCATCCTCTTCTTCTGCTGCCTGTTTTTTGCTGGATTCATTGGTCCTGCCTGACCCATTCCTCTGAACTTGGAGGCGCAGGGCAGGCCGCAACATCTGCCCGTCAGCACTTCCGGGAGTCTGCCCATGTGCTTCTGCCTGGGACGGAGATGGGAACCTGCACTGTTGCTGGTTTTCCTGTAACTGTGGGAGGGCTCTGTCCCAGGGAGGGAGAGCCCCTTCCTTCCAGGGCTACCCGCAGAAGCTTCTAAAAAGCCAATGACTCAGCTGCCTGCGTGTTTGTCTTCATCTCACTCCGTGTTTCCAATAAACTCATTGCAGCAAATCAAACCTGCTTCCTCTGAGTCTGGAAAATGCCCCAGGACTGCTGTGATAGGTGCCCCTGCCAGAGGGCTCCTTGGGGCCTGGCATCCCCCCAGGCATTCTCAGTAGGTGAGCTTGCCTGCCCAAGTTCTGTCCAGCTGGCCTTTGGAAAACAAAGGTGGACTCTTGGGCAGAGGATGCTGGGTTTCTCTAACCAGGGTGTCTGAGGGGCGGCACTATGGGCTCTGTGGGCTGGGTAACTATTGTGGAGTTGCCCTGTGCATTTTGGGGTATTGCTGCCTTCTATCCATTAGATACTGGCAGCACTTCCTGCCCCTTATTGTGACAACCAAAGATGTCTCTGGATGTGGCCAGGTGTCCGCTAGGGATTTTGCCCCTCCTCCCTCCAAGGGCATTCCTGGAGTAGAGGGGCTGCAAGAGGCATTGTATAGGGGCAGGATTGGGAGAAAAGGTAGAGAGAGATGCTCTGTGGGGAAAGAACAGTGCCAGGCTGAGAGCAGGAGAACTGGGCTGCTAACTCAGCATCCTGACTGCCATCTACCACCTGGGTGACTTGAGTATGTCGTTTCCACCCTCTGAGCCCGTTTCCTTGGCTGGAGTGGAAGACAGATTAGATGGTACTCCTAAAATCGCTTCCAGCTCCCTAAAAGAGTGGTGGTATTTGTTCATATTGATTTAATTTGAACACTGGTACAGCCACTTGGCAGTCTGTCATCGTGGACAGGTTACTTATCCTCACTGGGCTTTATCTTCTTTGTAGGTAAGAGAATAATGATAGTGGGCTGTAAGGAATGGGTTACAGACAACTATTGAATAAGAGGTAGAGCAAGGAGAAGTAAATAACAGGAATTCATGGGGCAAGTAATGAAGAAACCAGACAGCAGCACAACCATGGCAAAGTATCAGAAAATCAATGGATAAAGGTCACCTTGTTCTCACTCCCCTAAAATCCCCAACATGTGCAAAACCAAAAGCACATGGCTCTGGCCTGCATCCAGCCTCATTTGCATTGCAGTTTTGTTTCCCTCCATGGGCTTTGAGTGCCATGACCCTTCCTCTGAAAACCTTGTATGATCAAAAACTCCCCTCCTGATGGGCGGACCAAGTTGGGTACTCCACTGGGCCATGCTTCCTGTCAGTCCTCAGCTGTAGAGCCTTCCATAATCCCAGGACTTTAAAAGACCCATTCCCTGCCTCTCCTGGAGCTGTGAGCCCATCTCAATGGCTCATGTACGTTTGCTTCTTTTGCTTTTAAAAAATCTTACTCTTGTTATTCCTTTCAAGTAGCCTGCTCAATTCCTTGTTTGGAGTACCAAGAGCCTGGAAATAACTCCCCGAGACCCTCCACCCCATAACCCTGTTGCACACTCCCAAAGGAGAGGCTCAAAACAACATCGATTGCTTCTCACGATTCTGTGGGCTCGCTAGGTAGTTCCTCTCCTTTGCATGTTTGGGGGACAAAGGTGCCTGGAGGGTCCAAAGTGGCCTCATTCATGGGGGTAGACTGGGTGCTGGCCACTAGCTGGAGCTTTGGTGGGGCTGTTGTCCAGGACGTGCTTGTCAGTGTCTCAAGAGAAGATGAAGAGAGGGAGCTAATATAAAGAGCAAAAACTCTAAAGAATGAAGGATGAATGAAGAATGAAGGATGAAGGAGCCGGGGCCGGGGATATTAATCAGTGGCAGAGCACTCGTGTAGCATATGAAAGGCCCTGGGTTCAAGTCCAATGTTACAAATAAACAAACAATGAATACCGTGGTACCTTGGTTCACGAATTTCATTTTTTCCACTATTCTGGATGGAAACCGAATTTGACAAGGACCAAATTAAATTCAGTAATTTGGTTCAGTGTTGACTTTATGGGGAAATTTGATTTGTTCTCATCCAATTTGTTTTGCGACCAGAATCATGCAAAGAATTAAGTTTGTGAACCAAGGCACCACTGTGTAGGAACTGCAGGCATGAGGAGCAGTCCACACCCTGGGCCTTTTCTCCAGCATCTAATGCTGCTTTCCTCAATGTACAGCCTTCACTAATTGTCCTCCCAAACCAACATCACAGGCTTTAAGTTTTGTTACAGCAGCACCCTACTACCAGATACTGACTTCTCTTCCATTTGCTCTTAGGACATGACAAAATATTCTCAAAAACAATGATTTAAGACAACAAATGTCTCAAGATTGTGTGGATTGACAGGGGATTTTTTTTCCTGTTCTTTATTGACTGGGGCTCTGGGATGGCTAAAGGGCCACAGTGGCTTTACTCATACAGCAGGCATTTGATGCTGGCCACCGGCTGAGAGCTCAGCTGCGGTGACAGCCGGGGCCCCTATTCTTTCCCATATGCCGACAGTCCTTTTAAGGCCCAGGCATAGAAGCCCTTCACCCACACTCTGTTTGGCTTGTCAAAGCAACCGCGGGGCCACCTCAGATTCAGGAGGAAGGGAAGTGGCTCTATCTTTGCTATGAAGAGCAACAGGTGCAGAGAGGGGAGGAATTGTTGGGACTCCATTTCCGAAGAGAGCTACTATAAGAGCATCAAATGAGACAACTCAAATTAAAGCCTGGGGTACAATGTGGCACGATAGCATAGCAGCACCCCTAGCCTCCGAACAGAGGAGATGGCGTCAGGTGGTAGGAAGCGGCTGATGGCTGGAAGCCTGGAGGCCTATGCTCTTGTTCTGGCTTTGCCACCAAGAGTGTGGTCAAAGCCCTTCACTTTTGGAACCTTTGCTAATTTTCCAACACCATGAATGGGGCAGGAAGTGATACCAGCAGCTCACTGAACGCACAGGAGCTCCAGCTGGTGTGCAGAGCAGGGCAGGTGCCATGAGACTGTTACTCAGGAGCTATCGCTGCCGCAGCTGGCCTTTTGTCAAGCTTGTTAGCACTGAGGGATCTGTCAGCCAGATGGCTCACCGGTCTCCACAGCCAGCAGGAAGCCTCCAGAGAAGAGGCAGTGGGCTCTCTGAAGCCCGGGAAGCCTCGCTAATTGGCTTGTACCATCTCCCACTGCCAGATGATGGATGAGAAGTGCCCTTAGATGAAGAGAGCCTTAATGGGTGGGATCGCAGGCCAGAGGGGCAGTAGGGATGAGGAGGGACGCAGGGACTCAGGACCAGAAGCTCCAAAGGAAGGAGAGTTTGCAAAGTCACTCTGGACAGGTTCCTCGGGCTGGCCATGGCCTTGAAACAGAAAAGGAAAGGCCAAGGCTCAGGGGTCAGGAAGCAGGAGGTGAAAAAGTGACAGGGAGCCAAGGCGGTCTGTTGTGGAGCCTTAGCGGGCCTCAGTGAGACAGTTAGAAACCACCAAGGTGGGACAACGGCTGGGGTGACAGAAGAAACTCCTGGGCACAGCAACCTAGCACCCTTTGGAGCACGGCAGGTGGCTTCTCCACATTTATGCTCTTTTCAACAGAGCTGTCGTGATAAAACCACTGAAGCACAATGTTTGCACAAATTAAGGGAATTGTTACTGAGGAAAAATAAGCTTTTAGCTTCACTTGTCCTTAGCTGACTTAAAGATGACTAATTTTGGAGGTCATATAGCTGGGTAATACTTTGTTACAGTTTGTACACAGACGTCTCCTCCAAAGCTTCCCATGCTCAGAGGCTGAGCCTTGGAAGGTGATGGGATTGTGGGGGCATGATAGCTGACTCGCTCTTAGGAAGTGGGGTCCGGTCAGAAGAGGTGGGTCACTGGAGGTGTGGCCTGGAAGGTGTATCTCTCTCCCTGTATCCTGCCCTCTCGCTGCTTCCAGGATCCCACCATGTGAGCAGCTTCTCCTCTGTGATTCCTTTTTGCTACGGCATCCTGCATTGGAGCCAGCCAACTATGACTATAGACATGAACCAAAATAAACTTCTTTTCCTTTAATTTGTTGGGATCAGGTATTGTGTCCCAATGACAAGAAAGTGACCGAGACATACATTGTTAGTCTCCCCCTAGTTTTGCCATAGATAGCAACTCTGAGGCGTGGGTTATGGGAACATTTGCCTAAGTTACTTCTCAGGGATCTGAAGGCTTTTCACTTGGGCCTGCAGATGTCTGATGGGTGCCTGGAATTGTAATAAAGGCACAGTATCTCTGTCATCCTGTTTTGTCTCTCCCCTTGCCACCTTAACCTTTACGTCAGATTTCAGTCAGCTCTGCACGTAGACACGATGATTCCCATTGCAGCTGGTGTGTATTTTCTTTTCTTTTGTTCCCCTCTCTTCCCTCTTTTTCTGTTCCCCGCCCCTTTGTTCCTTCAACAGCTACAGTAGCCTAAGTTCCTGAAATCTTTCAGTCCTGTAGGGCCCAGACTCAGAAGGCTGGGACATCTTGCATAGCACAAAAATTCAACAACATTTAGGATAAGTTGCCAGTGACCACTTGGTGCCTGCAAGAAGAAACATCTTTTGGAGCTGTGTCCCTGGTCATGGAAATTTACAGCAAACCAATAAAAATTTGCTGCTCTTCTTGTTCTGCGAGCAATTGGTCCCCCTCTCAATTGATGTTGACCCCCTTCAGCTAAATCTCCAACTCCCCGGATCCCCCCAAACCTTGTCTGTGTATGTGTTTGTAATTTTTGGTGCAGTCTCATTTCTATTGTCTCAATCAAAAGACCCTGTCCGGGCTCCTATCTTTGGCGACTCTGCCAGGACAGTGTGCAAGCGTGTGATACATTCTAATTTGTGTTATTCTCTGTTCTTCAACCTCATGGACCCCAACTGGGTGAGTCTTGCTGATGTGCGCATCAAAAACCCCAGTCTCTGCTTTGGAGGCTTTAACCCATTTAGAGCCAGTGTGGATCATTTACAGGACTGAGCAGTGAGACAACAGTGAAAAGATTGTAGCTGCAACTCTTCCTTTGGAGAAATCTGTCTTAAAAGGGTTTGTTTGGTTTTGTTTTCCCTTATTGTTTGATTTCCTTCCCTTAAAATCGAAAGGGGGGTAACTAGATCTTAATGCGTTCTGAGAGTCCAGCAGGCTGCATCTTGGCTGGTTGTTCAGCTTATAAACATAAGCCCATAACTAAGAACAAGATGGTTTTCTTTTATAATACTGCCTGGCCTTGGTGGTCTTTAAAATAAAAATAGATATAAAAATGAGTCCTGGAGACAGCATCAGACAAAATTTAATTCAAACTCACAAAGGTAACTGTCTCTGGAATTCCTAAAAACAGTTTTGGTGGCGACACCAGGAGCCACTCCATATTCTCGTCAGGAATTTCTCCCATACCCTTTAACATCATTAAACCCAAATAACATCTTACGGCCCCTAATTTTTGTTCTTACTAAAGTTTACGAAAATTGGCTCAGGATATAAAGATTTTTTTTAAATCAAGATAATTATCTGTATTTTCTGCTATTTTTATTACTGTTTGGATTACTTAGAAAAATTGAGTCTTAAAAAAATTAAGGTTTGTTTAAACATCAGTTTTAAAGTTTGTTGAATGGTTAAATGTGGTTTGTAATAGACTAAACGAACTACTGTTATTTATTTAGTGATATGTAATGTATGGTATTGATATAAATATTCTACATGTTTTCAAAAATCTTTAAAAACTTGCTGGTTAATCATGAGTATTATCTTAAAATGCCATATGCAATAAACCAAGTAGCTTGTCGATTCCTAAGCTCTCAATGATATTCTAATCCTGGCTATGCTAATCTTTGTCGTTCACGGTTTTTATTTTTCTCTGTAGTATTTGCAGATTCATGGAAAGGGCTCTCGTAAGTACTGCAGAAAAATTGGGTGTCCTCTGATTATCTTTGGTAAAAATTGGTATGACTAAAAATGATTACAAATTAAATTCATTTTGCTCTTAGTCTTGCTTTGTATTTTACTTTTAAAACTTTGTAACTATTGCCTCTCAAAATTCTGCAGAACTGCTACTTCTGGCAAAATGATCTCACACAGTATTTTAAGATGTTTGCCATCACCTACAAAACAGTAAGATCAAACTCTGCTGGGCATGGTGGCGTATGCCTGTAATCCCAGCACTCGGGCAGCCAGCAGGAGGATGGCCTGAAGTTCAAGGTCAGCCTGGGCTATGTAGTGAGTTCAAGACCAGCCTGAACTACATGGCAAGACTCTGTCTCAAAAAACAAACAAACCAACACAAACAAGTTTCACAATCGACTGCAGATAAGGTTAACCTAAGGATCACTCCTTCTAAACCTCTTTGTGGCTCAAATGTGTCTAAAGTAGCTATGACACTGATTTCCATTTATCAATAACTTCCTCTCCAGTGTTGGGCCACATAAGACCAACAACTGAGAGAGCATCCTGGCAGAAGAGACAATAAAAGTCTCCCCACAGGATGACTGATCACTGATGTCTTCAGAGAGACTCCCAGAAAGACAAGCGTGAAAGCTGTCAAAACCGAGAGGAAGTAGACTGTGTTATAAAGGAAGGGTTTCTTATGTATGAGAGTCTGATAATAACCACTGTAAAGGCTTTGCCAGAATCATGTTTGTCTTGAGTTAGTTTGAGCCTGATCTAACAGACCTGCCATTAAAAATCCAGATCTTAAAGTGTTCATAGGCAAAACCCGTTTTATTGAGCAAGGATCACAAAAGTCAAGGGACACAATGACTAGTACAGACCAAACTGTCGAGGTTGGGATCTTCACTAAGCCTTCTGCTTTCCGTTGCATTGGTCCATGTCTATTTAACCTACTTTTAAACATATATCTTAATTTTATTTAAAAAAATTTTTTTTTAGTACCTGTTTGTTAAATGTGTATTCTAGACTCCAACAATTCCAAGAAAAGCTGATGGATGACCCAGGAATTCCAATCCATCCCAAGCCAAGAGGCTGTGCCACTATTACTGCCTCCTGTAGAACCTGTAGAAGATACCTTTTTTTTTTTTTTTCTTTGAGATAGGCTCTTGCTAAGCAGTTCAGGCTGGGCTTGAACTCACTATGTACTCCAGGCTGGCCTTGAACTCATGGTGATCCTCCTGCCTCAGCCTCCCAAGTGCTGGGATTACAGTTGTGTGCCACGATATGGGGCACCTGTAGAAGATATATTTGGCCATGTCCCTTAAGAATAAGGAAACTGGCTGGGAATTTAGCTCAGTGGGTAGAGTGCTTGCCTAGCAAGCACAAGGCCCTGAGTTTGATCCCTGGCACAGAAAAAAAAAAAAAAAGAAGCTGAAATCTCTCAGGGGGCAATAAGACAGCCATGGACCACCATGGTAGAACAAAAGGCTGGGACAACAAAATAAATCCCCAGGCACAGTACGCTATAACCCTCAGTAGCATGGCAGGTTGCTTCTCTACCCTTGTGTTCTTTGTGACAGACCCATCATGAGACTCTGAAACCACAGAAGCACAGTGTTTACACAAAGTGAGGAAATTATTAAAACCTCTAGCTTTACTTGCCTTTACCTGACTTAAGGACCACTAATTTTGGAGTTCAAGTAGCTAGATAATATATTATTGGTTTCCCACTACCTTTGCTGTAGGTAACACCTCTAATGCCTGGGTTATGTTAACAGTCGCTTTGTTTACGTCTCAGGGACCTGAAGTTTGTTTTTGCTAAAAACCCTGACTCTTCATTTAAGCCTACAGATAGATATCTGATGGGTGACTGGAATAGCATAAAAAAGCTTGGCACCTCTGTCTTCATATTGTGTCTGTTCCCTTTGCTGCCTTAGCTTTTCTTTTAGACTCTAATCAGCTCTGTTCATAGACATGGTGATTATTTAATCAGCATTTCATCCAAGATGCACAGCTAGTTTGGCCTATTGCCCCTTTGAGCTGATGTGTGCTTACTTTTCTCTCTTCTTTTTCCTACCTTTTCCTACCCTTGCTGTTGTGTTTTCGCAGCAGCCCTGTCATAAGGCCCAGATCCATATGCCTGGGATGTTTTGCACAAGATAATGGTGTCTGTGATGCAAAAATTCAACAGCCTTTACTGCGAGTTGGCTATGACTACTGGGAGGTCATAAGAAGAAACATTTTTTGAAACTATGTCCCTGGCCAATGGAAACTTTTAGTCCATCTCAATCAATCAATAAAAACTTGCTCTTGTCTTTGTTCCGTGAGCAGCTTGGTCCCTCTCTTGATCAATGCTGACTTCCTTTGGTTGAAGCCCCAATACGGTCGAACTCCTTCCACCCCATGAAAAGTCTTGCCTGTGCACATGCTTACAATATTTGGCTTGTTCTCATTTCCATCAACTCTGAGTCAAAAGATTCCATCTGGTATCATTAGGGGCCTAGAGATTCTAGGAGAGAGGGACAAGAGTGTGTTCTCCAAAAACAGAGCAGGGAGATTGGTAGAAAAGGTTGGGGGATGGGAAAGGCAGGGAAAGGAGGAAGGAAGAGGCCCAGCAAGGGTGCAAATGGAGTATGAGAGGTGGAGTGCAGCATCCTGAGGGCTGTTGCAGGTGGGGTTCCTTGAGGATGGGTTAGAGAATTCTCAAAGTCTTCCTCCTTACAGCTCTCCAGGGAATAGGTGAGGCTGGGCCAGGGAAGGGGCAGTGGAGGTGTCTTAGTGTCGGGCTTGACACTCCAAGGTGTGTGGGACAGGCCTGCTGAGAAAGCAAGAGGACAGTCTCCTCTCGCCAGCTCCAGGGCCTGAGCAGACTGCTAGGGAATCGAAGAGGGATGTCCATATGGGAGGAAGGTAAGGAAGGGGTGAGTGTCGAGGGTCTCATCTCCTCTTGTTTGGGGCAGCGTGGGGACGGCAGGGCAGCGGGGGCTGGGGTTCACATTGGCACAAGGTGGCCACCTGAAGGTGATGCTGGTACTTCTGATGGGTGCTGCTAGGGTGTGTGTATAGTGTTGGTGTGTGTGGGTGCAAGGTGAAGGTGTGCCAGGAAAAGACAGTGGGAGGTGTGGGATGAGGGCTAGAATCAAACACACATGCACACACACATACACACGCATACACACACACTGCCTCCCAGAAGAGCCTGTGGCGTCCTCTGGCTTCCTTCAGAACTAGTTGGAGGAAAAAAACCTCAAAGCAGCCCAGGCTGCCAGGTATGATTTAAGAGGGATGTGCTGAGTACACGGGCAGCTCTGCCCGGCGAGGGAAGTTTGGCTGTATTTGTCCAGCAACCTGCAGATGTCCAAGTGAGGACAGACTAGAATGATCTAGTCCTCAGGCCGTACTGCGGGCCGGTTGCTCCCCACCTGATGAACAAGGGCTTGTTCCAGGAAAAGAAGACATCACAGCACAGATAGCAGGTTCTCCAGTTTATTGGGAAATGGGCAACCAGAGGCCAGAGAGGCATGGGAAGCAGACCCCTGTGCTCGGGAAGGGAAAGCCCTGCAGCTGGGGAGAGATGGGTCCACCCTGGCAGCTGGTCCTTTTCAGCAGAGGAGTGGCTGGTGGGAAAGGCTGAGCGGTGTATTTTCAGAACACGAGGGGAAAGTCATCAAAACACTGCTGATCTCAGCCAGGGGCGGGGGCAGTGACACCTCTGGCAGATGTGAGGGGCTTCCCTGGCTCTCTCTTCTCTGGCCACTTAAAACCTCCCCTGGCAGATGGAACCCCCTCCGCAGGGTGCACACAGGCCGGTGCTCACTGCCACGTTCCCAGTGCAGGGGGCGCTGCAGACGCTGCCCGCCACGGGCCTGGAGCCTGACACGCAGAGGTCCCCACACACAACCCCGCCACGGGAGCTGCTGACACCTGCGAGAACAAGGGTAAGCTCAGGAGCCCCGGCTGGTGGCCATCCCAGCCAGCTAGCTTCCTTCCTTTTGCCTTATCTGATGTGTGTACAGCCCTCCAGGACGGCCACAGTGATCCTTCAATTCCATCTAAGTCTGATGCCGTGGAGGGAGAACTAGCCTGAAGCAGGAGCCCAAGCCTGGTCCTGGTTCTGCTGTGTAGCTGGGGGTAAATCCCTCCCTCTCTCTGGGCTCATCTTCCTCACTTACCCAAGGAGGGGATTATACTGAGTGACATCTGAGGTCCCTTCCTACAGTGGCATCTTCTTTCCCTTTCCATCTCATTCATGCTGCAAGGTTCTTCCTGCAAGCTAACTTCAGTGTCTCCTGCTGCATGACCAGCTGTGTCCCCTTACTGGGGCCTTATTGGGAACTCTCCTCCCAGGGTCTGTGTACACTCATAGGCAATCTGTTGTTGCTCAGCCTATAATTCTCCTTTTCAAGATTTAAGATACTTACAGACATTCACAGAGCCAACGCCTTCACACAGCCTGAGTGGGAAGAGGTGGGGAGGGAAAGGGGAAAGAAATCAGAACGAGAGCATCAAGTCTCCTGTGGCACCAGAATGCCTCCTCCCAAGGGCTATTTCTGAGCTATTCATGCCTCAATGTGGCTTAGAAAAATGTGCCTTTCTGACAGCAGACAGAGGGCGGGCTCTCATCTGGCTGCCTCTGTGCAGTGCATACTTTCAACAGCCGGATCTGGCAGTCCTGGGTAGGACAGCTTTGGGAAGGGACGGTGCTCTTTGACACACCAGGCCAAGGACAGAGTTTGAAAAGTAACTCTACCATAGGCAAGTGACCACCTGGACCCCAGGGTACGCATCTTGGAAGAATGTGATGTTCTTAACTGAGGGCAGGGTGCCGAGCTTCTAGCCCCAGCAGGACCCTGTCTTCACCGGGGCTCTGGACATCACAGTGGCATTGGCCTTGCAGGGAAAAGGGACATTTCCCAGTTCCAGGCTTGTGAGATAAGGCCTGGGATCCAATCAGGCAGGAGTCTAGCCTGGGGGCATTGTTGGGGTGAGACTGAGACAAGAGAGAGTTGAAAGTGGGCTGGTTTAAGCAGGGAAGTGCTTGGGGTGACTGGACTGGCTCACCTCTGCTCCTCGCCCTCCAGCAGGCGCCTGTAGGTGGCGATCTCGATGTCCAGGCCCAGCTTGGAGTTCATCACCTCCTGGTACTCCTTCAGCAGGCAGGCCATGTCCTGCTTGGCCTTCTGCAGGGCCTCCTCCAGCCCCGCCAGCTTGCACTTGGCATCGTTGAGGGCCGCCTCGCCCTGCTGCTCAGACTGGGTCACTGCGGCCTCCAGCTTGGTGTTCTGGGGGCCCAGGAAAGAACGAGGTGGGTTATGCT